>WNWK01005913.1:0-113236 GCA_009830355.1 Cherax destructor
GCTGAGGACTCCGCCCTGCGGGTGCCATTTCAAGGTCCTGAGGGAAGCCTGCCCTGGAAGCGTACCCGCCTGCCGGCCCTGTAGGTATGAGCCGACCCAGGCAAGCAGCTTGCCCTCACTCCTCTGCGCGCCAGCAGGTCGAGGATGGCCGGTGCACGGCCCAGCTCGAAGGCCTTCTCAAGGTCGAGAAGATGACAATCTTCGGCCTCTTGTCAGACTCAATGCTGGCCATGGGGGTGGTGATGCTCTCAGAGGTCCCCATCCCGTGTGAAGCCGTAGATGTGTTGGTGCTCCGGACCAAGCTTCCATCTTAGGCGCTCCAACACCATCCTCTCTGCAACCTTGGATAGGCAGCTGGTGAGGGAAATGGGCCGCATGTTGCCTGGATCCCTGGGCGGGGATCGGCGGGATGTTGGCTTCCTTCCATGCGGTGGGAAGTCGCCTGACCCTCCAGGTACAGTTGATGACTTCCAAGGGCGTCATGCCCGTGAGGCCTGCCTTTGAGATCATACTGTAGGTGATTCCGCCCTGCCGGGCGTGTCCCGTAAGTCTTGAAGGCAGCTTGCAGCTCCGACCGGTGAACTCGACGTCGGTGTCGTCTTGTGCCTGGGATGCCTCTAGAACCCTGGCAGTCCTACCAGGGGGGGAGGGTGGCCTGGAGGTTCTGGATGTCCTGGGTAGGCGGGCTGTGGCTGCCCTGGATGTGAAAGTACCACCAGCCTCTCTGCCTCCCAGCCGGGTCATGATGAGCACACACAGCGCTCTGCGCTTTCCTAGCTATGCTGATCTTCTTCCAGATCTCAGACAGGGTAGAGTAGTGGCTGAAGGAAGAACACCCTCAAACCACTTTGCCAGACGTGTCCTGTGGAGATGTGGCGTGCGTCCGCACCACCCCCGCAGAAGCCTGGGGGACCCAGCCGTGGGGTTGCGTCGGTGTAACCTACGGGCACGATTGACGCGGTGGTTTTGTTCTTTGACTGCCTCGTCATAGAACCACCAATCACGCTTGGGCGTTCCCCGACCCTTGTGAGTGGTATTGCCGCCTCGGCTGCTCGAGAAAGCTGCTTGGAGGCTCTGGGTAGCCTCATCTGGGTCGTCAGAGATCAGTCTCCTCCACCACTGCTGGATGACGTCCTGGAAGCACTGCCAGTCAGCCTTAGTGTTCCACCGTGGAGGTGGGGAGTACGGAGGGTGTCTTGGGGCGACAGAGTGGTGACATGCAAATGGTCGCTGGTGAAGAGGGTGGATTTCCCAACTGGCTCCTGGAAGTAGCATCCGGGAGAGGAGCGTGACGTCAGTCGGTTGCCATAGTGGTGAGTCGGCTCTCCTGTGTTGAGGAGGGCGATCTCGGGAACATCCTCCAGCACTGCTGCCAGGTGCCTGCCTGTCTCATGTAGCATCTAACTTTTCCGTTTCCCCTTGGGAAGTTCCGACGGTTCGTGTCTTTTCTTCCCCACTGCCAGGCGCGAAAGCCCAAATACCTAGGGTTGCTTCTCCCTCTCTTTTTCTTAATCACTTCGTCTCATTCTCATGCCATGGTAGTATACACCGATGGTTCAAAGTCTTCTGACGGTGTCGGATTTGCAGCATTGTTTCCGGACAGCGTCGTACGACGGCATTTTATTAGCCTCGGCTAGCATATTTACAGCTGAATTGTATGCAATTCTTGTAGCACTTACCCGTAGTTTCAGACTCTTAGTGCTGTGCAGGCTATATGAAAATTTGATTCACCTCATCCACTGGTTCTTCGTATCCAACTTTGGTTACTCCGTATCTCTAGGAAGCACAGACAGTTTTTTGTTGGGTCCCCGGTCATGTTGACGTACAGGGCAATGAACAGGCAGACACTGCTGTGCGGTCAGCAGTACATGACCTCCCAGTTTCATATAGAGGTGTTCCATTCACAGACTATTTTGCTGTGATTTCTACCCACCTTCGCACCCGTTGGCAACAACGTTGGACTGATCTTCTACATAACAAATTACATTCTATTAAACAGGTATAGGTTTCTGGCAGTCTACTTGTCATCAGTGTCGAGATTGGGAGACTACACTCTCCCGTCTTCACATCATGCTCGTCGGTATCTCATGGAGAGGCGCCCTGTTCCACTCTGAGAATTGTCAGGTTTCTGTTAGTCATATCCTGTTTGACTGTCCACTCTATCAACGAGCACGCAGAATTGACCTCCGACGTCGTCACCGCTGTAATGCCCTTACTTTATGATCCCTTCTTGCTGATGGACCCTCCTCCCACCCACACTATCTTAAACAACTGATTTACTGCACAAACTTTGATGATGCGTCTAGCACTCCTAACAGCCCTTCTATCCCTCCCTCTTGCTACCCTCTACCCCTGCCCCTGCTGCACTACATGACCTAATAATAATCCCCCTCTCTCTTGCTACCCAATACCTCTGCACCCTTCCCTACCCTGCCCTGCTGTGCTGTATGACCCTTGTAGGTTTAGTGCTTCATTTTTTTATAATTCCAGTGGGCAGTGGAGAACATGACGTTCAGTGGTGATAAGTTCCAGCTGCTGAGGTATGTAAGAATGAAGAATTTAAAAGGAACACTATATACAAAACTCAAGAGGGTCACCAAATAGAACGATAGAACACGTAAAAGACTTGGGAATAATTATGTCACCTGACCTTTCTTTTAAAGAACATAAGACAAAGATCGACAGCCAGGAAGATGAGGGGTAGGTCAATATTGAGAACTTTCAAAACAAGGAAATAATGCCGATGGTGACACTCTTCAAATCGCTAGTGCTCCCTCATTTAGAATACTGCTCAGTGCTGACGGCCCCGCTCAAAGCAGGAGAAATATCAGAGCTGGAACAAATACAGAGATCGTTTACGGCTCACAATGAGCCAGTAAAGCACCTAAACTACTGGGAACGCCTTAGTCTTGAACATGTACTCACTAGAGTGGAGGAGAGATACATGATAATATATACCTGGAAAGTACTCGAGGGCCTGGTCCCATATCTGCACACTGCCATAACAACATACTGGAGTGAGAGTATGGGAGGAAGTGTAAATAAACCCAGTGAGGAGCAGGAGTACGGTGGGCACAATACGGAAACACTGTATCAACATCCGGGGTCCCAGACTATTCAACATCTTACCAGAAGATATCAGAAACTGCTGGAACAAGTGTAGAAGCCTTCAAGAGGAAACTGGACAAGTATGTTCAGGTGCCAGATCAACCAGGCTGTGATGGATATAGGGGGCAGCGGACCTCCAGCAGCAACAGCCTGGTTGACCAGGCAAACACCAGATAAACCTGGCCCATGGCCTGCCTCCTAGAGTATAAGACTCTCGAAACTCGTCAAGGGTATCATCCTAGTGGGTTTAGCGCTTCGTTTTGATTATAATAACGATCAAAACAAGAGAAATAATGCCAGTGGTGACACTAATAACTTTAATAATAGGTAATTAATGAGTATAGTCCCCAATTGCCTTCCCTATGATTGCTTCCTATCCTCGCTGCCTTCCCTGTGAACCTCTGCTTCCTTGCCTTCGCCTGTGATCCCTCCTGCCTTCCCTGTGAACCCTCTCTGCCTTCCCTAGATCCCTCTCTGCCTTCCTATGATCCTTCGTGCCTTCCTATGATCCCTCTCTGCCTTCCCTATGATCCCCTCTCTGCCTTCTCTATGATCACTCGCTGCCTTCCTATGATCCCTCTCTGCCTTCCTATGATCCCCTCTCTGCCTTCCTATGATCCTCTCTGCCTTCCTCTATGATCCCCTCTCTGCCTTCCCTATGATCCCTCTCTGCCTTCCTATGATCCCTCTCTGCCTTCTCCTATGATCCCCTCTCTGCCTTCCCTATGATCCCTCTCTGCCTTCTCTATGATCCCTCTCTGCCTTCCCTTGATCCCTCTCTGCCTTCCTATGATCCCTCTCTGCCTTCTCTATATCCCCTCTCTGCCTTCTCTATGATCCCCTCTCTGCCTTCCCTATGATCCCCTCTCTGCCTTCCCTATGATCCTCTCTGCCTTTCCCCTATGATCCCTCTCTGCCTTCCCTATGATCCCCTCTCTGCTTCCTATGATCCCTCTCTGCCTTCTCTATTGATCCTCGCTGCCTTCCTATGATCCGCTGCCTTTCCTATGATCCCTCGCTGCCTTCCCTATGATCCTCGCCTCATCCTTCCCTATGATCCCCTCTGCGCCTTCCCTATGATCCCCTCTGCCTTCCCTATGATCCTCGCTGCCTTCCTATGATCCCTCGCTGCCTTCCTATGATCCCTCGCTGCCTTCCTATGATCCCTCGCTGCCTTCCTATGATCCCTCGCTGCCTTCCCTATGATCCCTCGCTGCCTTCCCTATGATCCCTTGCTGCCTTCCCTATGATCCCTCGCTGCCTTCCCTATGATCCCCTCGCTGCCTTTCCTATGATCCCTCGCTGCCTTATGATCCTATCTGCCTTCCCTATAATCCCTGTATGCCTTTCCTATAATCCCTGTATGCCTTTCCTATGATCCCTCGCTGCCTTCCCTATGATCCCTCGCTGCCATCCCTATGATCCCTCGCTGCCCTCCCCTTCCCTATCCTGCTTGGCTGTCAGTGTTTTTGTCAAATATTATGTAACGTGACATGCCTCAAAAGTGGAACTTTGTTTGTCATCAGTGTTCATAATTCTTGAAATTACGTCGGTGATTAAATTTGTGTGGGATTTTGGGTAAGATGGGTAATAGAATATTATAATAAAGGATCCACTAACTGGATTAAAATCTAGTTGACAGCTCGAAACCATTTACAATCTCCCACCAGGGTTGTGTGGAAGGTGACTGCAAATAGGCTTAATACATGTCCTGTTGACATATAGCTCCAATATGTCATTACCTGTAAGTTGTGGGCAAGTCTTGTCAGAGGTTGGGCAATCGCCCGCTTCTCACCACCTCATATTATTCACTCGACATCGACCCTATGCACTTCATTACTAAATAGGCGGATGTAAGTGAAATAGAACTCTCCTCTGGCTCATTATAGGGGGAGCCTGTGACGTCTTGATGTCACTGAGAGCGAAATCATTTGCTTGATTGAAGAGATCACACTGGATGCCTCCACTTTGCCATCTGCTTGGCACATGTTGCGTGATGGCTACCACAAGTGAGCTACACGGGAGTAGTACTCCTGTAGTACTCCTGTAGTACTCCTGTAGTGCTCCCGTATTACTTGCTACACTCGTTCTATATCTGTTCACAACAAAAACGATGTCTAATTTTAATGGAGATCGTCGATGCAGGGCACGACAAACACACAAAACTGGCCATGAATTTCTGCGTCTGGTGGCTGGGTGTTACGGCGTCTGGTGGCTGGGTAGGACGGCGTCTGGTGGCTGGGTAGGACGGCGTCTGGTGGCTGGGTAGGACGGCGTCTGGTGGCTGGGTAGGACGGCGTCGGCCACCTCGTCACACGTCCACTCTCAGAAACCAAACCAAATTTCACTTTCGACTTAATACATAGTGTTGCCAGCTTCCACCCTCTTGTGGATGGATATCTGCTGACGTAGGGTCTGCAGACATCAGTGCCAGCTCTCTCAACTCAGTTGAATCTGAGGGAGAGGACTCCTTGAGTTAAGATGCTGGCTGTAGGTTATTAAGACCGTGGCATATATTTTCGGATTTTTCCCGGTCTTGGGAAATCGCCATTTTCTCAGAGAACCTTCAGTTCATTTAAATTCCTGTAGTGTAACTTCTGCTGTACACGCGTCTCTTTCGTGTGTCGCATTTTACCAGCTATGAATCTGTAATCCCATTAGAGGGGTGTCTGATTTGCTGGATCGTACACACGTGCTAAGACGAATGGGCATTCTGGAATGTGATAATTGAAGTTGTGTAGTAACGTATAAGACCTTGGTCTCTGCTAGTGCCAAGGATACAGGTCATGACCCCTTCCATGAGCCTGGCCCATGGCCGGGCTCAGAGAGTAGATGCTCTCGAAACTCTTAAAAGGTAAAAAGGTATCCTCACAGTGTGGTAGTGAGATGGGTCTTAGCTACCTTGAGGGGTCGCTGCCCAGGGGGCGTCCATCCCCCATGGGGGTTGGAGAAAAATTTTCTCCACAAAATTCATGGGAGTGAGCGTGCGCAGCTGGGAAGCCCAAGCCAAGCCAGCATCTTCCTCCTCCGCATCTCCACATCCATTATCGTCCTTCCTGGTTCATATTGCTTAGTGCAAGGGGCTTTGTATGCAAACTTTTGAGGGGTGGACCCAAGTTTCATGGAAATTAAGCCAAGCCAGGTTAAGCCAGTCTCTACAAGCCAGCAAGCGAACCCAGTATATATATTGCACTGTTGATGTGTGTTTGTTTTTGTTGTGAGTCACTGTTGTTCCACTGAGAGAAAAGTATTTCCTTGCATCAGTGTGGCATCTGAGTGTATTGAACTGCTGATGTGTATGTGTACGCTTGCTGCCTCTCCTGCTATATATGATTGCTATCCCTCCCTTTGACCTAACTAAATTACCAGGTATTCTATACTTGGCCAGCAAGTCTACTCTCATGCCTCCCTCGGTATCATTTCCTCAGCACTGAGGCAGACAATGTGTTGTTCCCATTACCTGAGCTGATGTCATCTAACTTGCTAACTATATCATTCATACCAACTTCTGCAAACACACTCTCCCTCCTCTTCCCTCTTACACAATGCTCCGGCCATATATTTAATTTGCTAGTCCTCTACAATTAGTATATCCTTACCTTTGTTAGCAGAGGAGCTGATCGTACTTTTATCACTGAACACTTCTTGTGTTACAGCAACATAACATTCATTAAGCTCGCTCCATTAACTTCAAAACACTTTCCATTTACTAATGTTATATTTTTTTCATTTTCGTTACAGTTGATGTGTTCCACATGGCTTCCCTCAACACCTTTACTTGTACTTGTAAACTTATCCAAACAAAATTTCAAATTTCATTCTCCTGGCTATGAAGCAGGACCTTTGCCCAAGGCTTACACAGCAAGCCATGTCACCCCAAGGCTTACACAGCAAGCCATGCCACCCCAAGGATTACACAGCAAGCCATGCCACCCCAAGGATTACACAGCAAGCCATGCCACCCCAAGGATTACACAGCAAGCCATGCCACCCCAAGGATTACACAGCAAGCCATGCCACCCCAAGGCTTACACAGCAAGCCATGCCACCCCAAGGCTTACACAGCAAGCCATGTCACCCCAAGGCTTACACAGCAAGCCATGTCACCCCAAGGCTTACACAGCAATTAGTCACACACTATATATTAATACAAGTCACTATATATTGATACAATAGTAACTATATATTGATACAATAGTCACTATATATTGATACAATAGTCACTATATATTGATACAATAGTCACTATATATTGATACAATAGTCACTATATATTGATACAATAGTCACTATATATTGATACAATAGTCACTATATATTGATACAATAGTCACTATATATTGATACAATAGTCACTATATATTGATACAATAGTCACTATATATTGATACAATAGTCACTATATATTGATACAATAGTCACTATATATTGATACAATAGTCATTATATATTGATACAATAGTCACTATATATTGATACAATAGTCACTATATATTGATACAATAGTCACTATATATTGATACAATAGTCACTCATTATTTGACGATGGTTCATGAACTGACTGACACAGTATGTCAGGAACACACACTCACCAAGGAACTAACTGACACAGTATGTCGGGAACACACTCACCAAGGAACTAACTGACACAGTATGTCAGGAACACACACTTACCAAGGAACTAACTGACACAGTATGTCAGGAACACACACTTACCAAGGGACTGACTGACACAGTATGTCAGGAACACACACTCACCAAGGGACTAACTGACACAGTATGTCAGGAACACACACATACCAAGGGACTGACTGACACAGTATGTCAGGAACACACACTCACCAAGGAACTAACTGACACAGTATGTCAGGAACACACTTACAGGACTGACTGACACAGTATGTCAGAACACACACTACCAAGGGACTAACTGACACAGTATGTCAGGAACACACACTCACCAAGGAACTAACTGACACAGTATGTCAGGAACACACACTTACCAAGGGACTAACTGACACAGTATGTCAGGAACACACACTCACCAAGGAACTAACTGACACAGTATGTCAGGAACACACACTTACCAAGGGACTAACTGACACAGTATGTCAGGAACACACACTACCAAGGAACTAACTGACACAGTATGTCAGGAACACACACTTACCAAGGGACTAACTGACACAGTATGTCAGGAACACACACTCACCAAGGAACTAACTGACACAGTATGTCAGGAACACACACTTACCAAGGGACTAACTGACACAGTATGTCAGGAACACACACTTACCAAGGGACTGACTGACACAGTATGTCAGGAACACACACTCACCAAGGAACTAACTGACACAGTATGTCAGGAACACACACTTACCAAGGGACTAACTGACACAGTATGTCAGGAACACACACTTACCAAGGGACTGACTGACACAGTATGTCAGGAACACACACTTACCAAGGGACTGACTGACACAGTATGTCAGGAACACACACTCACCAAGGAACTAACTGACACAGTATGTCAGGAACACACACTCACCAAGGGACTAACTGACACAGTATGTCAGGAACACACACTTACCAAGGGACTAACTGACACAGTATGTCAGGAACACACACTTACCAAGGGACTGACTGACACAGTATGTCAGGAACACACACTTACCAAGGGACTGACTGACACAGTATGTCAGGAACACACTCACCAAGGAACTGACTGACACAGTATGTCAGGAACACACACTTACCAAGGAACTAACTGACACAGTATGTCAGGAACACACACTCACCAAGGAACTAACTGACACAGTATGTCGAACACACCTTACAAGGAACTAATGCACAGTATGTCAGGAACACACACTTACCAAGGAACTAACTGACACAGTATGTCGATTGTCCTGGAAACCTCACATTACCTCTCTGAATATGACCTGTCATAGCCGGCTGAACCTCCTTAAAACCCTAGCACATCTTTCATGGGGCTGTTCGCAGAACTCTTCTTCGCCTGCTTTCAGCCCTAATTTTATCGAAACTCTATTATGGTGACCAAATATATTCGGCGGCCTCCCCTGCTACTCTTTCCAGCCTTAATACCATCCATCACCAGGGATTGCGTTTATGCCTTGGTGCATTTCGTTCTTTCCCGGTTGAGAGCCTCTATGTAGAAGCGAACATTCCATCCTTGTCCGATCGTCGTGATGCACATTGCATCGCTATTATGTTCGCTCTCATGACCTCCGCAATCCTTCCATGTATAAGATTGTCACGGATGTTAGTAGGCGCTCTTTATTTGTTCGTCGACCCTGTTTACTTCGTCCCTTTTCTCTTCGTCTACATTCGCTAGTGTCTTCCCTTCAGCTACCACCTTTCTATGTTCATGTGGCATCTCCCTTTCCCTTACCCCCTTGGGAAGTTCCTGCTGTCCGGGTCTGTTCTTTTCCTCTGCCTTGCGCGAAAGCCCAACTACCTACGGCGGCTTCTCGCTCTCTTTTTCTAGACCACTTTCGTTCTCATTCCCATGCCATCGCAGTGTACACCTATGGTTCTAAGTCATCTGACGGCGTCGGATTCGCAGCAGTGTTTCCAGACAGCGTCGTGCAAGGGCATCTATTATTTTCGGCTAGCATGTTTACGGCTGAATTGTATGCCATTCTTGTGGCACTTATCTGTATTGCATCTATGCCTGTCACCATTTGTGGTCGTTTCAGACTCCCTTAGTGCTTTACAGGCTATCTGGAAATTTGATACACCTCACCCCCTAGTTCTTCTTATTCAACTTTGGTTACGACGTATCTCTAGCAAACACAATATTGTTTTTTTGCTGGGTCCCTGGTCATGTTGACGTACAGGGCAATGAACAGGCAGACACTGCTGCGCGGTCAGCAGTACATGACCTTCCAGTTTCATATAGAGGTGTTCCTTTCACGGACTATTTTGCGGTCATTGCTACCCACCTTCGCACCCGTTGGCAACAACACTGGTCTGACCTGCTAAATAACAAACTTCATTCTATTAAACCGAGTATAGGTTTCTGGTCTTGTCACCAATGTCGAGGTTGGGAGACTACACTCTCCCGTCTTCGCATCGGCCACACTCGTCTTACTGACGGGTATCTCATGGAGAGGCTCCCTGCCCCTCTCTGTGAGCATTGTCAGGTTCCAGTGTCTGTTCGACATATTCTGTTGGACTGTCCACTCTATCAACGAGCACGCAATTTTTTTTACCTCCAACGTCTTCGCTCTGCGGCCCTTTCTTTACCTCCCCTTCTTGCTGATGGACCCTCCTTTAATCCTGACTCTCTCATTGACTTTTTGACAGCAACTGACTTACTGCACAAACTCTGAAGGTTATACCTCTAGCACTCCCCTCAATCCCTTCTTCCTCAATATCTTGCTACCCTCTATCCCTGCACTATCCACTGTCCTGCTGCACTCCATACCCTACTAATCATCCCTCTCCCTCTTACAACACATTCTCCCTGCATCCTGCCCTAACCTGCTGCGCTGTATGACCCTGTGGTTTAGCGCTTCTTTTTTATTATAATAATAAATTCCTACTAGGAGAGGCTAAGGAAAATCGACCTGACAACACAGGAGGACATAACATATGAAATATTGATAGGAGTTGACAAGGTGGACAGACAGGATGTTCCAGAGATGAGACACAGCAACAAGGGGTCACAGTTGGAAGTTGAAGACTGAGTTGAGTCACAGGGATGTTAGGAAGTATTTCTTCAGTCAGAGTTGTCAGGAAGTGGAATAGTCTGGAGATTAGTGGATGCAGGATCCATACATAGCTTTAAGAAGAGGTACGACAAGGCTCTTGGAGCAGGGAGAGAGACAACCTACTAGCGACCAGTGGAGAGGCGGGACCAGGAGCTATGACTCGACCCCTGCATCCACAATTAGATGAGTATAATTAGATGAGTACACACACACGCACTCCTTTTTTTCCCCCTTCCCTATGCCTGTCTCCTCCGTACCCGTCCCTTCCCTGCGCCTGTCTCCTCCGTACCCGTCCCTTCCCTGCGCCTGTCTCCTCCGTACCCGTCCCTTCCCTATGCCTGTCTCCTCCATACCTGTCTCTTTCCTGCGCCTGTCTCCTCCGTACCCGTCCCTTCCCTGCGCCTGTCTCCTCCGTACCCGTCCCTTCCCTGCGCCGGTCTCCTCCGTACCCGTCCCTTCCCTGCGCAGGTCTCCTCCATACCCGTCCCTTCCCTGCGCCGGTCTCCTCCGTACCCCGTCCCTTCCTGCGCCGGTCTCCTCCGTACCCGTCCCTTCCCTGCGCCTGTCTCCTCCGTACCCGTCCCTTCCCTGCGCCGGTCTCCTCCGTACCCCGTCCCTTCCCTGCGCCGGTCTCCGTACCCCGTCCCTTCCTACACACCTTGATTTGTTACCATCTGAGGTATTGTTTAATATTTGTGTTGTGGTTGTGTTGTGAGTGTGGTCCATCAGAGGTGGTGACGGGTGTCAACACAAGATGCTAGCGACAAAGACCTCCAAGAAGCTGCCTCCTACCTCGTGATTGATTTTAAAAGGGGGGGGGGACTGGGTCAGCGGCCCGGTCTTATACCAGACCTCCTGGTTGCTGGACTGACTAGCCAGGTTATTGGTGCTTGCAGCACGTAGCACAAGATAAGTAGCTCAGCCCGGTTGAAGGGAAAGCACAGCAGTGTTTAAGTAATCCTAACTATTTAGGTCGCTACATATTTTAAGTATCTCATAATAACTGTAACTTGATTAATCATTTCCTGGGACTGAGGATGTTGAGCTGCAAATCTAAGAATGTTGTTAGCAGGTTGAGGGTATGATATAGTGGGGGGGGGGTGACGCACTCCGTCACACCCTCACCATTCTAATCTATTTATTGGTGTCTTAACTGTGAGCAGTATTGTTGACTGTGTCAGCTGGCGTGGAGGAAGTGTCAGCACTAGACGAGGATAGTCAGCAGGCGTGGAGGAAGTGTCAGCAAACATGGATTAATGTTCTTGGGTAATATTGAATGTTTGAGGTGTCTGCTGTAGATTGATCATCCAGCATATGGTCCACTCTCACCCTCGAGACATTGATCATCCAGCAGGTGGTCCACTCTCACCCTCGAGACATTGATCATCCAGCAGGTGGTCCACTCTCACCCTCGAGACATTGATCATCCAGCAGGTGGTCCACTCTCACCCTCGAGACATTGATCATCATCCAGCAGGTGGTCCACTCTCACCCTCGAGACATTGATCATCATCCAGCAGGTGGTCCACTCTCACCCTCGAGACATTGATCATCATCCAGCAGGTGGTCCATCTCACCCTCGATACATTGATCATCATCCAGCAGGTGGTCCACTCTCACCCTCGAGACATTGATCATCATCCAGCAGGTGGTCCACTCTCACCCTCGAGACATTGATCATCATCCAGCAGGTGGTCCACTCTCACCCTCGAGACATTAATTATCATCCAGCAGGTGGTCCACTCTCACCCTCGAGACATTGATCATCCAGCAGGTGGTCCACTCTCACCCTCGAGACATTGATCATCCAGCAGGTGGTCCACTCTCACCCTCGAGACATTGATCATCATCCAGCAGGTGGTCCACTCTCACCCTCGAGACATTGATCATCATCAGCAGGTGGTCCACTCTCACCCTCGAGACATTGATCATCATCCAGCAGGTGGTCCACTCTCACCCTCGAGACATTGATCATCATCCAGCAGGTGGTCCACTCTCACCCTCGATACATTGATCATCATCCAGCAGGTGGTCCACTCTCACCCTCGAGACATTGATCATCATCCAGCAGGTGGTCCACTCTCACCCTCGATACATTGATCATCATCCAGCAGGTGGTCCACTCTCACCCTCGAGACATTGATCATCATCCAGCAGGTGGTCCACTCTCACCCTCGAGACATTGATTATCATCCAGCAGGTGGTCCACTCTCACCCTCGAGACATTGATCATCCAGCAGGTGGTCCACTCTCACCCTCGAGACATTGATCATCCAGCAGGTGGTCCACTCTCACCCTCGAGACATTGATCATCATCCAGCAGGTGGTCCACTCTCACCCTCGAGACATTGATCATCATCCAGCAGGTGGTCCACTCTCACCCTCGAGACATTGATCATCATCCAGCAGGTGGTCCACTCTCACCCTCGAGACATTGATCATCATCCAGCAGGTGGTCCACTCTCACCCTCGAGACATTGATCATCCAGCAGGTGGTCCACTCTCACCCTCGAGACATTGATCATCATCCAGCAGGTGGTCCACTCTCACCCTCGAGACATTAATTATCATCCAGCAGGTGGTCCACTCTCACCCTCGAGACATTGATCATCCAGCAGGTGGTCCACTCTCACCCTCGAGACATTGATCATCATCCAGCAGGTGGTCCACTCTCACCCTCGAGACATTGATCATCATCCAGCAGGTGGTCCACTCTCACCCTCGAGACATTGATCATCATCCAGCAGGTGGTCCACTCTCACCCTCGAGACATTGATCATCCAGCAGGTGGTCCACTCTCACCCTCGAGACATTGATCACATCCAGCAGGTGGTCCACTCTCACCCTCGAGACATTAATTATCATCCAGCAGGTGGTCCACTCTCACCCTCGAGACATTGATCATCCAGCAGGTGGTCCACTCTCACCCTCGAGACATTGATCATCATCCAGCAGGTGGTCCACTCTCACCCTCGAGACATTGATCATCATCCAGCAGGTGGTCCACTCTCACCCTCGAGACATTGATCATCATCCAGCAGGTGGTCCACTCTCACCCTCGAGACATTGATCATCCAGCAGGTGGTCCACTCTCACCCTCGAGACATTGATCATCCAGCAGGTGGTCCACTCTCACCTCGAGACATTGATCGTCCAGCAGGTGGTCCACTCTCACCCTCGAGACATTGATCGTCCAGCAGGTGGTCCACTCTCACCCTCGAGACATTGATCATCATCCAGCAGGTGGTCCACTCTCACCCTCGAGACATTGATCATCATCCAGCAGGTGGTCCACTCTCACCCTCGAGACATTGATCATCCAGCAGGTGGTCCACTCTCACCCTCGATACATTGATCATCATCCAGCAGGTGGTCCACTCACCCTCGAGACATTGATCATCATCCAGCAGGTGGTCCTCCACTCTCACCCTCGAGACATTGATCATCCAGCAGGTGGTCCACTCTCACCCTCGAGACATTGATCATCATCCAGCAGGTGGTCCACTCTCACCCTCGAGACATTAATCATCATCCAGCAGGTGGTCCACTCTCACCCTCGAGACATTGATCATCCAGCAGGTGGTCCACTCTCACCCTCGAGACATTGATCATCATCCAGCAGGTGGTCCACTCTCACCCTCGAGACATTGATCATCATCCAGCAGGTGGTCCACTCTCACCCTCGAGACATTGATCATCATCCAGCAGGTGGTCCACTCTCACCCTCGAGACATTGATCATCCAGCAGGTGGTCCACTCTCACCCTCGAGACATTGATCATCCAGCAGGTGGTCCACTCTCACCCTCGAGACATTGATCATCCAGCAGGTGGTCCACTCTCACCCTCGAGACATTGATCATCCAGCAGGTGGTCCACTCTCACCCTCGAGACATTGATCATCATCCAGCAGGTGGTCCACTCTCACCCTCGAGACATTGATCATCATCCAGCAGGTGGTCCACTCTCACCCTCGAGTCATTGATCATCATCCAGCAGGTGGTCCACTCTCACCCTCGAGACATTGATCATCATCCAGCAGGTGGTCCACTTTCACCCTCGAGACATTGATCATCATCCAGCAGGTGGTCCACTCTCACCCTCGAGACATTGATCATCATCCAGCAGGTGGTCCACTCTCACCCTCGAGACATTGATCATCATCCAGCAGGTGGTCCACTCTCACCCTCGAGACATTGAACATCATCCAGCAGGTGGTCCACTCTCACCCTCGAGACATTGATCATCCAGCAGGTGGTCCACTCTCACCCTCTCTCATTCTATACTTGTCTCTTTGCTAAAGTTGTGGTCTGAGTCACAGTCTTGGCACCTAACACTGACACTTTTAATCTAATGTTTTGGTACGAAAGGTGACTTGTTGTCATTTTTTTTTTTAAATTTAATAATGATCGACATTTACCTGTGACGTGTCCTCTCTACAAGGCTTACAAAAACGTCATGTCACCACACTGTAACACCAGCCAAATAACACAAGTGTCACAGCCCTGCCCTGGATTAGGCTTACCTGTTAAGTGTCTGGTCAGCCGGGCTGTTAACGGCAGCTGCCTCAATATCTATCACAGCCTGGTTGATCTGGCACACAACAGAGTTAGTAATACATGTTGAATAGTCTAGGTGCACTGACGTTGATGGTGTTGTCTTAGTGTCCATGGCTTCTGTGTTACTTCCCTCTCCTCCTCGTCTCACTCCAGTACAATTATGGTTGTGCAAACTCAGCTCTCCAATATCTTCCAGGTATATATTATTACGTATCTCTCTCGCCCTCTTTTCGGAGATTATATTTCCAGTTGTTTCAAAGTGTTCCCAGTAGTTTATATGCCACGTTGGTTCTATGTGGCAGTAAACGTTCTCTGTAACTTTCCCGGTTCTGCTCTCTGCCCTGTCTTGAGCACAGCTGTCAGCACTAAGCTGTACTATTAAATGGTTTCACGATTGACTGTCGTCTTTGCCGTAACGTAGTGGACCTTACAAGTACTGAGCAACACTTGCCTTCCCATCAACAACATTTATAGTTTCATGAAGCTTAGTCGTTGTATGACCCTTGTAGGTTTAGCGCTTCTTTTTTATTATAATAATATGAAGCTTAGGCAAATTTAGAGAACATTTTGTAATGTACCTGCAGATACGACGCAAATACTGTATAATAATCAACGAGCGTTGTTATTCATGTGTCAAGATGGCAGTGTATGTGAGACAACCAGTCCATTATTACCAGTATACTAGTGATCATCCTTCTCCAGTAATTTCTACCTATGATAGTATAGATGTAGCAAACCCGTCTCTTCTAATGTCATGGGAAGACAAAAGATGGTCACATCACAAGCTGTAAGCTTTCTCCTTACACCTTAACACTAAATTTGTAAATGGTCTAAGTGGGACCGAAACGTCGTGGTACGTTTCTCCTGTGTGAGGGTTGTGTGTATTGTTGCAGTGACGGTGTTGTGCTTGTTGATTATCATCACCTTCATCCCTATTATTATCCACATTGTCCTTTGCAACACGTCATGATAATGTATACAACGTGATACGCTATGAATAAGCGCCAGCTGTAGCCTCAGTGTAGCAGTCAGGCAGTGTAGCAGTCAGGCAGTGTAGCAGTCAGGCAGTGTAGCAGTCAGGCAGTGTAGCAGTCAGGCAGTGTAGCAGTCAGGCAGTGTAGCAGTCGGGCAGTGTAGCAGTCGGGCAGTGTAGCAGTCGGGCAGTGTAGCAGTCAGGCAGTGTAGCAGTCAGGCAGTGTAGCAGTCAGGCAGTGTAGCAGTCAGGCAGTGTAGCAGTCAGGCAGTGTAGCAGTCGGGCAGTGTAGCAGTCAGGCAGTGTAGCAGTCAGGCAGTGTAGCAGTCAGGCAGAGTAGCAGTCAGGCAGAGTAGCAGTCGGGCAGTGTAGCAGTCGGGCAGTGTAGCAGTCGGGCAGAGTAGCAGTCAGGCAGTGTAGCAGTCGGGCAGTGTAGCAGTCAGGCAGAGTAGCAGTCAGGCAGTGTAGCAGTCAGGCAGAGTAGCAGTCGGGCAGAGTAGCAGTCGGGCAGTGTAGCAGTCGGGCAGTGTAGCAGTCGGGAAGAGTAGCAGTCGGGCAGAGTAGCAGTCGGGCAGAGTAGCAGTCGGGCAGAGTAGCAGTCGGGCAGAGTAGCAGTCGGGCAGAGTAGCAGTCGGGCAGAGTAGCAGTCGGGCAGAGTAGCAGTCGGGCAGAGTAGCAGTCGGGCAGAGTAGCAGTCGGGCAGAGTAGCAGTCGGGCAGAGTAGCAGTCGGGCAGAGTAGCAGTCGGGCAGAGTAGCAGTCGGGCAGAGTAGCAGTCGGGCAGAGTAGCAGTCGGGCAGTGTAGCAGTCGGGCAGTGTAGCAGTCGGGCAGTGTAGCAGTCGGGCAGTGTAGCAGTCGGGCAGAGTAGCAGTCGGGCAGAGTAGCAGTCGGGCAGTGTAGCAGTCGGGCAGTGTAGCAGTCGGGCAGTGTACGGCGAGTGCAGTCGGGCAGAGTAGCAGTCGGGCAGTGTAGCAGTCGGGCAGTGTAGCAGTCGGGGAGAGTAGCAGTCGAGGCAGATAGCAGTCGGGCAGAGTAGCAGTCGGGCAGAGTAGCAGTCGGGCAGTGTAGCAGTCGGGCAAAGTGCAGGTAGCAGTCGCAGGTAGCATGGGCAGTAGCAGTCGGGCAGGTAGCAGTCGGGCAGAGTAGCAGTCGGGCAGTGTACAGGGGAGTGTAGCAGTCGGGCAGGTAGCAGTCGGGCAGAGTCAGCAGTCGTGGCAGAGTAGCAGTCGGGCAGGTAGCAGTCGGCAGTGCAGCGGGCAGTGTAGCAGTCGGGCAGGTAGCAGTCGGGCAGTGTAGCAGTCGGGCAGGGCATGGGAGAGTAGCAGTCGGGCAGTGTAGCAGTCGGGCAGTGTAGCAGTCGGGCAGTGTAGCAGTCGGGCAGTGTAGCAGTCGGGCAGGTAGCAGTCGGGCAGTCGTAGCAGATCGGGCAGTGTAGCAGTCGGGCAGTGTAGCAGTCGGGCAGTGTAGCAGTCGGGCAGTGTAGCAGTCGGGCAGTGTAGCAGTCGGGCAGAGTAGCAGTCGGGCAGTGTAGCAGTCGGGCAGTGTAGCAGTCGGGCAGTGTAGCAGTCGGGCAGTGTAGCAGTCGGGCAGTGTAGCAGTCGGGCAGTGTAGCAGTCGGGCAGTGTAGCAGTCGGGCAGTGTAGCAGTCGGGCAGTGTAGCAGTCGGGCAGTGTCATCGGGCAGGCAGTCGGGCAGTGTAGCAGTCGGGCAGTGTAGCAGTCGGGCAGTGGCAGTCGGATAGCAGTCAGGCAGTGTAGCAGTCAGGCAGTGTAGCAGTCAGGCAGTGTAGCAGTCGGGCAGTGTAGCAGTCGGGCAGTGTAGCAGTCGGGCAGAGTAGCAGTCAGGCAGTGTAGCAGTCAGCCTGATGTCACTGTCATGGATGATGTGCAGTTATTTGGACACGTCATTAGACGGGAAGGTCAGTGTAAACGATCTAGATGTGAACTTTGTTAAATAAGATACAATTAAAGTTAGACACCTACCAAGAGTACACCATCAGAGGTAGTGGTGCAACTCTCATTAAACTTTGCTATATTGACCAGGTTGTTTTATACACGTGTTTCATAACGGAGTGGCTGAAATTTGTCCTCATTCAACATTACAATGTTACCAGTTACCCACTACAAGACTTGGTTTATATCACTCTGGAGGTTTGTTGTCTGCAGTGGATGCGTGCACTATTACACCATGATCGTACTTGTTGAAGGCTTTTGCAAAGTTAGTGTAAACTACATTTGCATTTTGCTCCTTTTCAATTACATCTTAAGACATAATGATGCAGTAATTATAAGAGGCAGGTTAAGACATAATGGTGGAGCAATTACAAGAAGCAAGAGGAACCTGCTCTAAACCCATGTTGCCCTGGGTTGTGCAACTCTTGTCAGAGTATGTATTTAAGAATCCTTATTTTTTAAGCTCATTGAAAGATTGTTGATAATTATGGACGTATGTGCTCTCGGTCTTGTATTTTCTTGCGATTCCTTTACTGACAATTTTGTGAAGTGTAGTTATGTTAGTGACTGTGTTGAAGTGTGGCTATGTTAGCGAGTTGAAGTGTGGCTATGTTAGTGTGTTGAAGTGTGGCTATGTTAGTGTGTTGAAGTGTGGCTATGTTAGTGTGTTGAAGTGTGGCTATGTTAGTGACTGTGTTGAAGTGTAGTTATGTTAGTGACTGTGTTGAAGTGTGGCTATGTTAGTGTGTTGAAGTGTGGCTATGTTAGTGTGTTGAAGTGTGGCTATGTTAGTGTGTTGAAGTGTGGCTATGTTAGTGTGTTGAAGTGTGGCTATGTTAGTGTGTTGAAGTGTGGCTATGTTAGTGTGTTGAAGTGTGGCTATGTTAGTGTGTTGAAGTGTGGCTATGTTAGTGTGTTGAAGTGTGGCTATATTAGTGACTGTGTTGAAGTGTGGCTATGTTAGTGACTGTGTTGAAGTGGGGCTATGTTAGTGACTGTGTTGAAGTGTGGCTATGTTAGTGACTGTGTTGAAGTGTGGCTATGTTAGTGACTGTGTTGAAGTGTAGTTATGTTAGTGACTGTGTTGAAGTGTAGTTATGTTAGTGACTGTGTTGAAGTGTGGCTATGTTAGTGACTGTGTTGAAGTGTGGCTATGTTAGTGACTGTGTTGAAGTGTAGTTATGTTAGTGACTGTGTTGAAGTGTGGCTATGTTAGTGACTGTGTTGAAGTGTGGCTATGTTAGTGACTGTGTTGAAGTGTGGCTATGTTAGTGACTGTGTTGAAGTGTGGCTATGTTAGTGACTGTGTTGAAGTGTGGCTATGTTAGTGTGTTGAAGTGTGGCTATGTTAGTGTGTTGAAGTGTGGCTATGTTAGTGACTGTGTTGAAGTGTGGCTATGTTAGTGTGTTGAAGTGTAGTTATGTTAGTGACTGTGTTGAAGTGTGGCTATGTTAGTGTGTTGAAGTGTGGCTATGTTAGTGTGTTGAAGTGTAGTTATGTTAGTGACTGTGTTGAAGTGTGGCTATGTTAGTGTGTTGAAGTGTAGTTATGTTAGTGACTGTGTTGAAGTGTGGCTATGTTAGTGTGTTGAAGTGTGGCTATGTTAGTGTGTTGAAGTGTGGCTATGTTAGTGACTGTGTTGAAGTGTGGGTATGTTAGTGACTGTGTTGAAGTGTGGCTATGTTAGTGACTGTGTTGAAGTGTGGCTATGTTAGTGACTGTGTTGAAGTGTAGTTATGTTAGTGACTGTGTTGAAGTGTGGCTATGTTAGTGTGTTGAAGTGTGGCTATGTTAGTGACTGTGTTGAAGTGTGGCTATGTTAGTGACTGTGTTGAAGTGTGGCTATGTTAGTGACTGTGTTGAAGTGTGGCTATGTTAGTGACTGTGTTGAAGTGTGGCTATGTTAGTGACTGTGTTGAAGTGTGGCTATGTTAGTGACTGTGTTGAAGTGTGGCTATGTTAGTGACTGTGTTGAAGTGTAGTTATGTTAGTGACTGTGTTGAAGTGTGGCTATGTTAGTGACTGTGTTGAAGTGTGGCTATGTTAGTGACTGTGTTGAAGTGCTATGTTAGTGACTGTGTTGAAGTGTAATGTTAGTGACTGTGTTGAAGTGTGGCTATGTTAGTGACTGTGTTGAAGTGTGCTATGTTAGTGACTGTGTTGAAGTGTGGCTATGTTAGTGACTGTGTTGAAGTGTGGCTATGTTAGTGACTGTGTTGAAAGTGTGGCTATGTTAGTGACTGTGTTGAAGTGTGGCTATGTTAGTGACTGTGTTGAAGTGTGGCTATGTTAGTGACTGTGTTGAAGTGTGGCTATGTTAGTGACTTGTTGAAGTGTGGCTATGTTAGTGACTGTGTTGAAGTGTGGCTATGTTAGTGACTGTGTTGAAGTGTGGCTATGTTAGTGACTGTGTTGAAGTGTAGTATGTTAGTGACTGTGTTGAAGTGTGCTATGTTAGTGACTGTGTTGAAGTGTGGCTATGTTAGTGACTGTGTTGAAGTGTGGCTATGTTAGTGACTGTGTTGAAGTGTGGCTATGTTAGTGACTGTGTTGAAGTGTGGCTATGTTAGTGACTGTGTTGAAGTGTAGTTATGTTAGTGACTGTGTTGAAGTGTGGCTATGTTAGTGACTGTGTTGAAGTGTGGCTATGTTAGTGACTGTGTTGAAGTGTGGCTATGTTAGTGACTGTGTTGAAGTGTGGCTATGTTAGTGACTGTGTTGAAGTGTGGCTATGTTAGTGACTGTGTTGAAGTGTAGTTATGTTAGTGACTGTGTTGAAGTGTGGCTATGTTAGTGACTGTGTTGAAGTGTGGCTATGTTAGTGACTGTGTTGAAGTGTGGCTATGTTAGTGACTGTGTTGAAGTGTGGCTATGTTAGTGACTGTGTTGAAAAGTCACTAAGCAACAGGATATTTAGCGCCGGATTTTAACGATTTTTAACCCTTTATCGGGCAAACTTTTAGTTGCATTTGAAGTCTCCTCTTCTGCTTTGAAAGTTTGCGGTGTCACGGAAAAAACATTTGATTGATATGGTATGTGATGGACCGATTACAATAGAACATTCAAACAACCCTTGCATTTTACTGCTTACTGGGAGATCAGATACCTAAAGTCATGACATGAGGAAGGTCATGTCATCATTCCTCGCAAGTGGTTCTAAGTGGTATTATTGGAAATTCTCGGATGTCAGACTATCAGAGTGATGGCACAGATGTCTTTGTATTATTGTGCAGAGACTTTAAATGACAGTTTTGATGGAATCCGTAGGTTAAGGTGGTTCAACAGTTAACATAAGTTAAGGTGGTTCAACAGTTAACATAAGTTAAGGTGGTTCAACAGTTAACATAAGTTAAGGTGGTTCAACAGTTAACATAAGTTAAGGTGGTTCAACAGTTAACATAAGTTAAGGTGGTTCAACAGTTAACATAAGTTAAGGTGGTTCAACAGTTAACATAAGTTAAGGTGGTTCAACAGTTAACATAAGTTAAGGTGGTTCAACAGTTAACATAAGTTAAGGTGGTTCAACAGTTAACATAAGTTAAGGTGGTTCAACAGTTAACATAAGTTAAGGTGGTTCAACAGTTAACATAAGTTAAGGTGGTTCAACAGTTAACATAAGTTAAGGTGGTTCAACAGTTAACATAAGTTAAGGTGGTTCAACAGTTAACATAAGTTAAGGTGGTTCATCAGTTAACATAAGTTAAGGTGGTTCATCAGTTAACATAAGTTAAGGTGGTTCATCAGTTAACATAAGTTAAGGTGGTTCATCAGTTAACATAGGTTAAAAAGGCTCCTTAATTAACAGAGGTGCCTCACTGGGCATGTTACTGTGGCATGTTACTGTGGCATGTTACTGTGGCATGTTTATGTGGCATAGATCAAACTAAACTTGTAAAGACTCAGAATATTCAACTCGTTTTGTGTTCAAAGAGAGAGATCTCATCAGACACGAGATGTTATTCAGTAATGAAGATGTTTGAGCGCAACTTACAAGGTCACAAGTGTGAACCTGGAGAAACATGTGTCATCTATCCACTACAAAGTTACTCTCAAAGGCAGGATGATGCGCAGGTCTTATTCTAAACTTAAAAACCTTAACTCCCACTGCTGAAGCATTGCATGAGAATGGCAAGAAGACTCGTTTTCAGGCATGAATATGGCTCAGTACGAGGTTCCTTCAGGCATAAATCCAGCAAAATTTTGGTGAGAGAAGGACGAGTATGTTAGGATTCTGTGGTGTCTCTCTACCTCAGGATGTTAAGGTTGCAACACCAGAGGTACTGAGATTGATCAAGTGCAGCTGCAGCAGTCATCAACTCTGCTGCTCTTTTCTTAAGTGTGGATGTGCAGCTGCAGCAGTGGTCAACTCTGCTCTTCTCTTAGATGTGGATGTGCAGCTGCACAATGTTCTTGTTCTGTTTCGCAGATGTAGATGATCTGACAGTTGATCGAAACATGTAATAAAGACAATGTTGATGATGCAGATGAATCTCATGATAATGAAAATAATGGCATTATGAAGGCTAGAGTTCAATTGTATCTTAATTATTAATTAAATGTTTAGGAAAAAATTAATGTTAAGGTGTGAGGAAAAGCTTATAGGTTGTAGTGTGACAATCTTTATGGCATCCCGTGACATTACTGTGACATTACTGTGACCTCAGAAGAGAAGCTTTATCTGCAAGTATGTCTGAAGACATCACATCAGGGATAAGTTACACTACACCGTGTTTTATGACACACTACACCGTGTTTTATGACACACTACACCGTGTTTTATGACACACTACACCATGTTTTATGACACTACACCATGTTTTATGACACACTACACCATGTTTTATGACACACTACACCATGTTTTATGACACACTACACCGTGTTTTATGACACTACACCGTGTTTTATGACACTAGACCGTGTTTTATGACACTAGACCGTGTTTTATGACACACTACACCGTGTTTTATGACACTACACCGTGTTTTATGACACTACACCGTGTTTTATGACACTACACCGTGTTTTATGACACTACACCGTGTTTTATGACACTACACCGTGTTTTATGACACTACACCGTGTTTTATGACACACTACACCGTGTTTTATGACACTACACCGTGTTTTATGCACACTACACCGTGTTTTATGACACACTGCACCGTGTTTTATGGCACACTACACCGTGTTTTGTGACACACTGCACCGTGTTTTGTGACACTGCACCGTGTTTTGTGACACACTGCACCGTGTTTTGTGACACACTGCACCGTGTTTTGTGACACACTGCACCGTGTTTTGTGACACACTGCACCGTGTTTTGTGACACACTGCACCGTGTTTGTGACACCTGCACCGTGTTTTGTGACACACTGCACCGTGTTTTGTGACACACTGCACCGTGTTTTGTGACACACTGCACCGTGTTTTGTGACACACTGCACCGTGTTTTGTGACACACTGCACCGTGTTTTGTGACACACTGCACCGTGTTTTGTGACACACTGCACCGTGTTTTGTGACACACTGCACCGTGTTTTGTGACACACTGCACCGTGTTTTGTGACACACTGCACCGTGTTTTGTGACACACTGCACCGTGTTTTGTGACACACTGCACCGTGTTTTGTGACACACTGCACCGTGTTTTGTGACACACTGCACCGTGTTTTGTGACACACTGCACCGTGTTTTGTGACACACTGCACCTGTTTACACATGCACCTGTTGACACTGCACAGTGTTTTGTGACACACTGCACCGTGTTTTGTGACACACTGCACCGTGTTTTGTGACACTGCACAGTGTTTTGTGACACACTGCACCGTGTTTTGTGACACACTGCACCGTGTTTTGTGACACACTGCACCGTGTTTTGTGACACACTGCACCGTGTTTTGTGCTTCACTTTTACTGTCATTATTGTTGATTAAAGTTAGTGAAACTTGTCACTGATTAATATCTTCTTGGTTTCAGGTGAGTAATACTGAACTTTCAAGACTCTGCTGACTTTGTTATCCTGAGGTTATGGTGAGTTTGTTAGTGTGTTATGGTGAGTTTGTTAGTGTGTTATGGTGAGTTTATTGTTAGTGTGTTATGGTGAGTTTATTGTTAGTGTGTTATGGTGAGTTTGTTAGTGTGTTATGGTGAGTTTATTGTTAGTGTGTTATGGTGAGTTTATTGTTAGTGTGTTATGGTGAGTTTGAGAGTTTGAGTTTTTGAAAAGTTTATTGTGAGTTTCTTTTAGCAAATCTATGGTGAGTTAGTGAGCCTATGGTGTTTTTTATGGTGAGTTAGTGAGCCTATGGTGTTTTTTATGGTGAGTTAGTGAGCCTATGGTGTTTTTTATGGTGAGTTAGTCTGTGGTGTTATGATTTATGGTGAATGTATTGTGCGTTTAATATAGTGGTAACTTGCTTGAATGTAGAGTGGGGGTAGTGTAGAGTGGGGGTAGTGTAGAGTGGGGGTAGTGTAGAGTGGGGGTAGTGTAAGTGGGGGTAGTGTAGAGTGGGGAAGAGTGAGGGGTAGTGTAGAGTGGGGGTAGTGTAGAGTGGGGGGTAGTGTAGAGTGGGGGTAGTGTAGAGTGGGGGTAGTGTAGAGTGGGGGGTAGTGTAGAGTGGGGGTAGTGTAGAGTGGGGAAGAGTGAGGGTAGTGTAGAGTGGGGGTAGTGTAGAGTGGGGGTAGTGTAGAGTGGGGGTAGTGAGAGTGGGGGTAGTGTAGAGTGGGGGTAGTGTAAAGTGGGGGTAGTGTAAAGTGGGGGTAGTGTAGAGTGGGGGGGTAGTGTAAAGTATTGATGAGGTGTTGTGTGTAGTGTGGTGGTATTGTTAACAGTGTAATCATATATACATATCATCTCACTGCTTCAGCAGGTGAGGTGTTTAGGGAACCTACTGTCCCATAGTGTTACACTGGAACCTGGAACTAGAGGTTAGTATCTGTGTACCTGAGTACAGAATGTCTCGTTCACAAGTTACTGTCGCAGAACTGCTCAATATGATGGTGTCACCACAAATAAAGTCACCCTGGTATGCGTCCTTGATCCTAGTACTTAAGAAGGACGGTACTTGGCGCCTTCTGACTTGTCATAAAATGATATCACATAGTGTCCCACTTCCTGTGATGGTGACCTTTTAGTGTGGTGGTGTCTTTATGGGTGGGGTTAGGTGGTGGTGGTGTCTGGGGTCGTGTGTGGTGGTGGTGGTGGTGTCGGGTGGTGGTGTGTGGGTGGTGGTGGTGTCGTGTGGTGGTGGTGTCGGGTGGTGGTGGGTAGTGTGTGGAGTGGTGGTGGTGTCTGTAGCGTTGTCTGGTCTTAGAGGGGTGGGCTCTGACTGTGTGGTTCAATGGTGTGCTCTGTGATGGTGACCTTTTAGTGTGGTGGTGTCTTTAGTGGTGGTGGTGGTGTCTGTAGTGTGGTGGTGGTGGTGTCTGTAGTGTGGTGGTGTCTGTAGTGTGGTGGTGTCTGTAAGTGTGGTGGTGTCTGTAGGGTGGTGGTGTCTGTAGTGTGGTGGTGGTGGTGTCTGTAGTGTGGTGGTGGTGTCTGTAGTGTGGTGGTGGTGTCTATAGTGTGGTGGTGGTGGTGTATGTAGTGTGGTGGTGGTGTCTGTAGTGTGGTGGTGGTGTCTATAGTGTGGTGGGGTGTGTAGAGTGTGGTGTTGGTGTCTGTAGTGTGGTGGTGGTGTCTATAGTGTGGTGGAGGTGGTGGTGTCTGTAGTGTGGTGGTGGTGTCTGTAGAGTGGTGGTGGTGTGTGTAGTGTGGTGGTGGTGTCTGTAGTGGTGGTGGTGTCTGTAGTGTGGTGGTGGTGTCTGTAGAGTGGTGGTGGTGTCTGTAGTGTGGTGGTGGTGGTGTCTGTAGAGTGGTGGTGGTGGTGTCTGTAGTGTGGTGGTGGTGGTGTCTGTAGTGTGGTGGTGGTGTCTGTAGAGTGGTGGTGGTGGTGTCTGTAGTGTGGTGTGGTGTCTGTAGAGTGGTGGTGGTGGTGTCTGTAGTGTAGTGGTGGTGGTGTCTGTAGTGTAGTGATGGTGGTGTCTGTAGTGTAGTGGTGGTGTCTGTAGTGTAGTGGTGGTGGTGGTCTGTAGAGTGTGGTGGTGTCTGTAGAGTGGTGTGGTGTCTGTAGGTGGTGGTGGTGGTGTCTGTAGTGTGGTGGTGGTGGTGTCTGTAGAGTGGTGGTGGTGGTGTCTGTAGTGGTGGTGGTGGTGTCTGTAGGTGGTGGTGGTGGTGTCTGTAGAGTGGTGGTGGTGTCTGTAGAGTGGTGGTGGTGGTGTCTGTAGAGTGGTGGTGGTGGTGTCGTGAGTGGTGGTGGTGGTGGTGTCGTAGTGGTGGTGGGTGGGGTGGTGGTGTATGTGGCGTGGTGGTGGTGTGTCTGAGAGGTGGTGGTGGTGGTGTCTGTAAGGCGGTGGTGGTGGTGGTGTCTGTAGGTGGTGGTGGTGGTGTCTGTGAGGGTGGTGGTGGTGTCTGTAGAGGTGGTGGTGGTGGTGTCTGTAGTGGTGGTGGTGGTGTCTGTAGAGTGGTGGTGGTGTGGTGTCTGTAGAGTGGTGGTGGTGGTGTCTGTAGTGGTGGTGGTGGTGTCTGTAGTGGTGGTGGTGGTGTCTGTAGAGTGGTGGTGGTGTCTGTAGAGTGGTGGTGGTGGTGTCTGTAGAGTGGTGGTGGTGGTGTCTGTAGAGTGGTGGTGGTGGTGTCTGTAGAGTGGTGGTGGTGGTGTCTGTAGAGTGGTGGTGGTGGTGTCTGTAGAGTGGTGGTGGTGTCTGTAGTGTAGTGGTGGTGTCTGTAGTGTAGTGGTCTGGAGTGTGGTGGTGGTGCGTCTGTAGTGGTGGTGGTGGTGTCGCAGAGTGGTGGTGGTGGTGTCCTGTAGTGTGGTGGTGGTGTCGTAGAGTGGTGGTGGTGTCGTAGAGTGGTCTGTTAGGTAGTGGTGGTGGTGTCTGTAGTGTAGTGGTGGTGGTGTCTGTAGTGTAGTGGTGGTGGTGTCTGTAGTGTAGTAGTGGTGGTGTCTGTAGTGTAGTGGTGGTGATGGTGTCTGTAGTGTGGTGGTGGTGTGCTGTAGTGTGGTGGTGGTGTCTGTAGAGTGGTGGTGGTGTCTGTAGAGTGGTTCTGTTTATAGAGTGGTGGTGGTGGTGTCTGTAGTGTGGTGGTGGTGGTGTCTGTAGAGTGGTGGTGGTGTCTGTAGAGTGGTGGTGGTGGTGTCTGTAGTGGTGGTGTGGTGTCGAGTGGGGTGTCTGTAGTGTGGTGGTGTGTGGTGTCTGTAGGTGGTGGTGGTGTCAGGTGGTGGAGTGAGTGGTGGTGGTGTCTGTAGAGTGGTGGTGGTGGTGTGCGGTGGTGGTAGTGTGGTGGGTCTGTAGAGTGGTGGTGGTGGTGTCCTAGTGAGTGGTGGTGGTGGTGTCTGTAGAGTGGTGGTGGTGGTGTCTGTAGAGTGGTGGTGGTGTGAGAGTGGTGGTGGTGGTGTCTGTAGGGGTGGGTGGTCGGTGGTGGTGGTGTCTGTAGAGTGGTGGTGGTGGTGCGGTGGTGGTGGTAGGTGCGTGGGGTGGTGGTGGTGTCTGTAGAGTGGTGGTGGTGGTGGTGGGTCGTAGAGTGGTGGTGGTGGTGGTGGTGTCTGAGAGTGGTGGTGGTGGTGGGTCTGGGTGGGGTGGTGGTGGTCTGTAGAGTGGTGGTGGTGGTGGTGTCGTAGGTGTGGGGGTGGTGGTCTGTCAGTGTGGTGGTGGTGGTGTCTAGTGTGTGGTGGTGCTAGTGAGTGGTCTGTAGTGTGGTGGTGGTGTCTGTAGTGGTGGTGGTGGTGGTGGGTCTCGTAGTGTGGTGGTGGGTGGTGTCTGTAGTGTGGTGGTGGTGTGTCGTGTGGTGGTGGTGGGGGTCTGTAGTGTGGTGGTGGTGGTGTCCGTGTGTGGTGGTGGTGTCGTAGTGGTGGTGGTGGTGCTGTAGGTGTGGTGGTGGCGTCTGTAGTGTGGTGGCGGCGTCTGTAGTGTTGTGGTGGTGGTGTCTGTAGTGTAGTGGTCGTGGTGGTGTCTGTAGTGTAGTGGTGGTGTCTGTAGTGTGGTGGTGGTGGTGTCTGTAGTGTAGTGGTGGTGGTGGTGTCTGTAGTGTAGTGGTGGTGGTGGTGTCTGTAGTGTAGTGGTGGTGGTGTCTGTAGTGTGGTGGTGGTGGTGTCTGTAGTGTAGTGGTGGTGGTGGTGGTGGTAGGTGTGTGGTGGTGGTGGTGGTGGTGGTGGTGTCTGTAGTGTAGTGGTGGTGGTGGTGGTGGTGTCTGTAGTGTAGTGGTGGTGGTGGTGGTGGTGTCTGTAGTGTAGTGGTGGTGGTGGTGGTGGTGTCTGTAGTGTAGTGGTGGTGGTGGTGGTGTCTGTAGTGGTGGTGGTGGTGGTGTCTGTAGTGTAGTGGTGGTGGTGGTGTCTGTAGTGTGGTGATGGTGGTGGTGTCTGTACTGTAGTGTGGTAGTGGTAGTAGTGTTGACCCCTGGCGTGGGATCTTACCAAACTGATGCTTTTCCACCGCCACGAACGTCACCAGCACGGAGGTCACCAGCACGGAGGTCAACAGCACGGAGGTCACCAGCACGAAGGTCACCAGCACGGAGGTCACCACTTTGGTTATTACATTGATTACTTCTCCATGATTACCCGACTCGTTAAACCATCTTCATTATTTTCTCAGGAAACATATTCAACAATGTTAGAACATAAGAAAAAAGGAACACTGTAGCAGGCCTACTGACCCATGCGAGGCAAGTCCATCACTCCCCGGCTTAGACCCGACCCCCTGGAGTTAATCCTCTCCAGGTAGTCAAGTCACTTCCACTTAAGGAATTAGTACGGCATCTGACCTAGTAGCACAAGCTAGTCAGGTTTAACTCGCACCCACCCACACCCACTCATGTATTTATCTAACCTATTTTTAAAACTACACAACGTCTTAGCTTCTATGACGGTACTCGGGAGTTTGTTCCACTCATCCACAACTCTATTACCAAACTAGTGCTTTCCTATATCCTTCCTGAATCTGAATTTTTCCAACTTGAAACCATTGCTACGAGTCCTGTCTTGGCTGGATATTTTCAGCACGCTATTTACATCCCCTTTATTTATTCCTGTTTTCCATTTATACACCTCAATCATATCCCCCCTAATTCTAGGCCTTTCTAGAGAGTGCAGATTCAGGGCCCTCAGTCTATCCTCATAGGGAAGATTTCTGATACATGGGATCAACTTTGTTAGGTTTACAAAGTTGTAATTACCAAGTTGAAAATTATCTTAAGTTTCTTAAGGACGATAAAAGAATGTTTCTAGTGTGTTGTAAGTGAGGCGGATTCTGGCAACACAAACCCTAACAACACACTGGTAAATATATTAAAATACACACAAAAATACATTTGAAAGTAGTTTTGTATTCTGTGATCAGAAGTTTTTTTCCTAAGCTCTGAAAGAAACTTTGTATTGTTGACAACTTTGATGTTAAAAATTTAAGTTGTAAAACAAACTTTTATTTGGTATCCCCTAAGTGGACACCTTGAAATATCTGCCATTTAACAACCCCCCCCCCAAACAAATAAAAAAAATTGGGGAGGGGGGTTATGACAAGGACACCTTCGACTTGTAAAACATTCATTGTTGAATGTTTACGGTGAAAGTTATTTCATTGCATTTATTAACAATATATCAGTAGTAAATACGTTAATAAGTTGCCAGACTTTTAAGACAACTCTCCTCGGTGACGTCATCACATCACTTAACATAATTCGCTGTAAAAACATCGTACACCAAAATGTTGCCAGATCGTTTAACTTTTTTCCGTTAAGCTTAACTCGTTTTCCGAATTTTTCATTGACAAATAAAAAAAATCGTGATTAACGGCTCCTTAAGTGATTATCCAAATTTATTATATTTTTTCTTCCTGCTTTTCGTTTTTATTTCTCTCATAATTCAGAAGGCGGTCATCCGATCAGCTTCAAATTTTAAATGTTTATGTAGAGTAACTAGGACCAGATGCTGTGTGACCGAGGTTGTTGAAGCCATCTCCAGCATCCTGCAATGTGTGGGATCAGAGAAGCCATCTCCAGCATCCTGCAATGTGTGGGATCAGAGAAGCCATCTCCAGCATCCTGCAATGTGTGGGATCAGAGAAGCCATCTCCAGCATCCTGCAATGTGTGGGATCAGAGAAGCCATCTCCAGCATCCTGCAATGTGTGGGATCAGAGAAGCCATCTCCAGCATCCTGCAATGTGTGGGATCAGAGAAGCCATCTCCAGCATCCTGCAATGTGTGGGATCAGAGAAGCCATCTCCAGCATCCTGCAATGTGTGGGACCAGAGAAGCCATCTCCAGCATCCTGCAATGTGTGGGACCAGAGAAGCCATCTCCAGCATCCTGCAATGTGTGGGACCAGAGAAGCCATCTCCAGCATCCTGCAATGTGTGGGACCAGAGAAGCCATCTCCAGCATCCTGCAATGTGTGGGATCAGAGAAGCCATCTCCAGCATCCTGCAATGTGTGGGATCAGAGAAGCCATCTCCAGCATCCTGCAATGTGTGGGATCAGAGAAGCCATCTCCAGCATCCTGCAATGTGTGGGATCAGAGAAGCCATCTCCAGCATCCTGCAATGTGTGGGATCAGAGAAGCCATCTCCAGCATCCTGCAATGTGTGGGATCAGAGAAGCCATCTCCAGCATCCTGCAATGTGTGGGATCAGAGAAGCCATTCCAAGCATCCTGCAATGTGTGGGATCAGAGAAGCCATCTCCAGCATCCTGCAATGTGTGGGATCAGAGAAGCCATCTCCAGCATCCTGCAATGTGTGGGATCAGAGAAGCCATCTCCAACATCCTGCAATGTGTGGGATCAGAGAAGCCATCTCCAACATCCTGCAATGTGTGGGATCAGAGAAGCCATCTCCAACATCCTGCAATATGTGGGATCAGAGAAGCCATGTCCAGCATCCTGCAATGTGTGGGATCAGAGAAGCCATCTCCAACATCCTGCAATATGTGGGATCAGAGAAGCCATCTCCAGCATCCTGCAATGTGTGGGAGGATCAGAGAAGCTATCTCCAGCATCCTGCAATGTGTGGGATCAGAGAAGCCATCTCCAACATCCTGCAATATGTGGGATCAGAGAAGCCATCTCCAGCATCCTGCAATGTGTGGGATCAGAGAACTCATGGCGAGTGAGTGGTAAAACTGGCAGGCCACTGCGTTTACTACTGGGCCAGCTGGTTCTAGGATTAATGCAACTAGGTATATTTGTTTATAGGGAGGTTAGCATGGGCCACCACTGTGACCACAAATGTAAGTTTTTACAGACGAAGCCTCACAACAGCGTGGCTGTGGTCACAGTGGTGGCCCATGCTAACCTCCCTGTGATGCATAGAAATATACCTTGTAGCATGAATTTTGTTACTTCCAGCTGACCGAGTGGTTAACGCACTGGCCTGAGAGTTTCAGGCCTCGTGTGCCATGGGTTCAACCCTCACCCCTTCCTGCAGTCGTTATTATAATTCCACGAGTCATGGTGGAGTGGCTCTGATAACTAATAAAGCCCTCAGTGATTGAACTTTAACAGCAGCTTCCTCATAATTCACGGACGGTGCAGTGATACTCCAGTGTAGCAGAACACGTCACCATGTTGTGTCTAAAATGTTAAATTTTTATTCATATTAAACATGTTAAATACATTTCAGATTTCATCTTCTGAACGGTTTTAGTATTTAATAATATAATGTAATAATATCTTTATTTACTACAAGTACATGTACAATGTATACAGTCCTAGCTGACATAAATGATATAATGCTATATAGAAAGCCGCTTGTTATGCTGAGTATTTCAGGCAAATTAGGTCAGCATAGTTGCTATTATGAAAACGGGTGTAGTTTAGTGGCCTGCGCACCTGTTTTCTAACAGCAATGTAGGAGCGACCAAAAGACACCAGATAAGCATGCAAGTATATGTACGATGTATGTACATTATGTAGAGAATAGCAAGTTTGTACCTGTGAGTGACCAGAGTTGAGAGTCTGCCAGTGTTGTTGCAAGAGTCTCGGACATCACCAGACTTGAGAGTCTGCCAGTGTTGTTGCAAGAGTCTCGGACATCACCAGACTTGAGAGTCTGCCAGTGTTGTTGCAAGAGTCTCGGACATCACCAGACTTGAGAGTCTGCCAGTGTTGTTGCAAGAGTCTCGGGCATCACCAGACTTGAGAGTCTGCCAGTGTTGTTGCAAGAGTCCTCGGACATCACCAGACTGAGTCTGCCCTGTTGTCAGAGTTCACCAGACTGAGAGCTGCCAGTTGTTCAAGTGACATCACCAGACTGAGAGCCCAGTGTTGCAGAGTCTCGACATCACCAGACGATGTCTGCCAGTTGTTGCAAGAGTCCGGACATCACCGTCATTGGAGGAACCAGCTGTCAGCATAACCGGGCCCCGCTCCCTAACAGCTGGTCGAGCATGCCTGTATGGGCCTATGACATACGTAAGGCTCTTCCCTTGACACAACACCCGTTAGGTTTTCTTCGTCCAGGCAAATCTGTCAATAAAACAAAATAGTCACAAAACTTGGAATAGTTACAAGTTTTAATGTACCAAGAAAAATGTCTGGCATGATGGGCTTCAAATTTCAATGTTCATCTTGTTATTGGGCGTCATAACCACGAATTCTCCAATTTTACTGAATTAATACTGATATTCATTTATATACAATAACAAAGAAAGCTTCTTCAAAACTGCTCAAAATAATATTGATGTAACATTCTGAGTGGGAGTTAACTTGAAAATTTAATAAGATTAAGAAAACTTGGATTCGTTGGAATCGGATCACTTACTGTAGAATGCCTCTTCTGATCGCCTTCAAACTTTCACTATTGGTGGGCTGTTCAAAGAAAGCTTGACGTTCACTTTACACTGTGTCACTTTCACCTTGACACTTTTATTAAATTGTTTACCAGGTAACTGTAATAACTAGTGGCTGTAATAACTGGTAATTGTAGTAACAGGTGACTGTAGTAACTGGTGACTGTAGTAACTGGTGACTGTAGTAACTGGTGACTGTAGTAACTGGTGACTGTAGTAACTGGTGACTGTAGTAACTGGTGACTAATAATGGGTGACTGTTGGAATTGGTGACTGTAGTAACTCCTCACTGTAATAACTGGTGACTGTAGTAACTAGACTGTAGTAATTACTGACTGTAATAACTAGTGACTGTAGTAACTGGTGATTGTAGTAACTAGTGACTGTAGTAACTGGTGATTGTAGTAACTAGTGACTGTAGCAACTACTGACTGTAATAACTGGTCACTGGAATAACTACTGACTGTAGTAACTACTGACTGTAGTAATTACTGGCTGTAGTAATTACTGGCTGTAGTAATTACTGACTAGTAATTACTGTAATAACTGGTGGTTATTACCTGCAGTTTACCTGGAGAGAATTCTGGGGTTCAGGTCAACGCCCCCGCGGCCCGGTCTGTGACCAGGCCTCATGGTGAATCAGAGCCTGATCAACCAGGCTGTTACTGCAGGCCGCACGCAGTCCGACGTACGAACCACAGCCCGGCTGGTCAGGTACTGACTTTAGGTGCCTGTCCAGTGCCTGCTTGAAGACAGCCAGGGGTCTATTGGTAATCCCCCTTATGTACGCTGGGAGGCAGTTGAACAGTCTTGGGCCCCTGACACTTATTGTGTTGTCTCTCAACGTGCTAGTGGCACTCCTGCGTTTCATTGGAGGGATGTTGCATCGTCTGCCGAGTCTTTTGCTTTCGTAGGGAGTGACTCTCGTGTGCAAGTTTGGTACTAATCCCTCTAGGATTTTCCAAGTGTATAAAATAATGTATCTCTCCCGCCTGCGTTCTAGGGAGTACAGGTTTAGGAACTTCAAGCGTTCCCAGTAATTAGGGTGGTTTATTGCAGTTATATGTGCCGTGAAGGTTTTCTGCACATTTTCTAGGTCAGCAGTTTCACCTGCCTTGAAAGGTGCAGTTAGTGTGCAGCAATATTCCAACCTAGATAGACCAAGCGACCTGAAAAGTGTCATCATGGGCTTGGCATCCCTGGTTTTGAAGGTTCTCATTATCCATCCTGTCATTTTTCTAGCAGATGCGATTGCTACAGTGTTATGGTCCTTGAAGGTGAGATTCTCTGACATGATCACTCCCAGGTCTTTGACATTAGTTTTTCGCTCTATTGTGTGGTTGGAATTTGTTTTATACTCCATTGAGATTTTAATTTCCTCACGTTTTCCATATCGGAGTAATTGAAATTTCTCATCATTGAACTTCATATTGTTTTCTGCAGCCCATTTAAAGATTTTTTTGATGTCTGCTTGGAGTCTTGCAGTGTCTTCAATGGTGGACACTGTCATGCAGATTCGGGTGTCATCTGCAAAGGAAGACACTGCACTGTGGTTTATATCCCTGTCCATGTCCGATATGAGGATGAACAGGATGGGAGCAAGTACTGTGCCTTGTGGAACAGAGCTTTTCACCGTAGCCGCCTCAGACTTTACTCTGTTGACTACTACTCTGTGTTCTATTTGTTAGGAAATTATAGATCCATCTGCCAACTTTTCCTGTTATTCCTTTATTACGCATTTTGTGTGCTATTACACTATGGTCACACTTGTCAAAGGCTTTTGCAAAGTATGTGTATATAACATCTGCATTCTGTTTGTGTTCTAGAGCATCCAGGACCTTGTCATAGTGGTCCAGTAGTTGGGACAGACAGGAGCGACCTGCTCTAAAACCATGCTGCCCTGGGTTGTGTAATTGATGGGTATCTAGATGAGTGGCGATCTTGCTTCTTAGAACCCTTTCAAAAGATTTTTATGATGTGGGATGTTAGCGCTATTGCCAATGCTTTACTGCCCCCTTTGTGGAGTGGGGCTGTGTCTGTTGTTTTTAGTAGCTGCAGGACGACCCCATTGTCCATGTTCCCTCTCCATAGGATGTTAAAAGCACGTGATAGGGGCTTCTTGCAGTTCTTGATGAACACGGAGTTCCATGAGTCTGGGCCTGGAGCGCCTCTTCGAAGTCATTTGGCGTCAGGATAATGTCAGGTTTGCGTCTCAGGTTCTGTGGCACTCTCATAAAAAAATCATTTAGGTCTTCGACTTTGTCTGGTTAGCGGCTCGCTAAAAACTGAGTCCTACTGGGACTTTAGTAGCTCACTCATTTCCTTGCTGTCATCTGTGTAGGACCCATCTCGTTTAAGTAGGGGCCCAATACTGGATGTTGTTCTCGACTTTGATTTGGCATAAGAAAAGAAATACTTTGTGCTTCTTTCAATTTCATTTATGGCTTTTAGTTCTTCCCGCGTTTCTTGATTCCTGTAAGATTCCTTTAGTTTTAATTCGATGTTCGCTATTTCTTTGATCAGTGTCTCCCTACGCATTTCAAATATATTGGCCTCTTGTAGCCGCTCTGTTATTCTTTGCCTTCGCCTGTATAGGGAGCGCCTTTCTCTTTCTAATTTACATCTTCTCCTTTTCCTTAAGGGAATTTGTCTTGAGCAAACCTCAAGTGCCACAGAGTTAATTTGTTCTAGACATAGGTTAGGATCTGAGATACTTAGGCTATCTTCCCACCTTATGTTTTTGTTATTGAAGTCACTAGTAACTGGTGACTGTAGTAATTACTGACTGTAATTGGTGAGTATAGTAATTACTGACTGTAATAACTGGTGAGTATAGTAATTACTGACTGTAATAACTGGTGATTGTAATAACTAGTGACTAGTAATAACTAGTGACTAATAACTGGTGACTGTACTAACTGGTGACTGTAGCAACTAGTGACTGTAATAACTGGTGATTGTAGTAAGTGGTGACTGTAACTGGTGATTGTAGTAACTGGTAACTGGTCATGGTGCACTGTATGTAGGGCATGGTTCATGGTGCACTGTAGGGCAAGGTTCATGGTGCACTGTATGTAGGGCAAGGTTCATGGTGCTGTATGTAGGGTATGGTTCATGGTGCACTATGTAGGGCATGGTTCATGGTGCACTGTATGTAGGGCATGGTTCATGGTGCACTGTATGTAGGGCAAGGTTCATGGTGCATTGTATGTAGGGCAGGTGCACTGTATGTTGGGCATGGTCATGTGCACTGTATGTAGGGTAAGGTTCATGGTGCACTGTATGTAGGGTAAGGTTCATGGTGCACTGTATGTAGGGCAAGGTTCATGGTGCACTGTATGTAGGGCAGGTTCATGGTGCACTGTATGTAGGGCATGGTTCATGGTGCACTGTATGTAGGGCATGGTTCATGGTGCACTGTATGTAGGGCAAGGTTCATGGTGCACTGTATGTAGGGCAAGGTTCATGGTGCACTGTATGTAGGGCAAGGTTCATGGTGCACTGTATGTAGGGCAAGGTTCATGGTGCACTGTATGTAGGGCAAGGTTCATGGTGCACTGTATGTAGGGCAAGGTTCATGGTGCACTGTATGTAGGGCAAGGTTCATGGTGCACTATGTAGGGCAAGGTTCATGGTGCACTATGTAGGGCAAGGTTCATGGTGCACTGTATGTAGGGCAAGGTTCATGGTGCACTATGTAGGGCAAGGTTCATGGTGCACTGTATGTAGGGCAAGGTTCATGGTGCACTGTATGTAGGGCAAGGTTCATGGTGCACTGTATGTAGGGCAAGGTTCATGGTGCACTGTATGTAGGGCAAGGTTCATGGTGCACTGTATGTAGGGCAAGGTTCATGGTGCACTGTATGTAGGGCAAGGTTCATGGTGCACTGTATGTAGGGCAAGGTTCATGGTGCACTATGTAGGGCAAGGATCATGGACGTTGCTCATCATTTATTCATGGGCACCCATGACTGGAAATTTGAACGTCGGTTATATTAGAGGTTGTTATGTAGTGTGTGGGTGCCACTTAGAAGATTGTTAATGTAGTGTGTGGGTGCCACTTAGGTTGTTAATGTAGTGTGTGGGTGCCACTTAGAAGATTGTTAATGTAGTGTGTGGGTGCCACTTAGGTTGTTAATGTAGTGTGTGGGTGCCACTTAGAAGGTTGTTAGTGTAGTGTGTGGGTGCCACTTAGGTTGTGGTGTGTGGGTGCCACTTAGAAGGTTAATGTGGTGTGTGGGTGCCACTTAGAAGGTTTGTGGTGTGTGGGTGCCACTTAGAAGGTTAATAATGTAGTGTGTGGGTGCCACTTAGAAGGTTTGTGGTGTGTGGGTGCCACTTAGAAGGTTTGTGGTGTGTGGGTGCCACTTAGAAGGTTGTTAATGTGGTGTGTGGGTGCCACTTAGAAGGTTGTTAATGTAGTGTGTGGGTGCCACTTAGAAGGTTGTTAATGTAGTGTGTGGGTGCCACTTAGAAGGTTGTTAGTGTAGTGTGTGGGTGCCACTTAGGTTGTTTGTGGTGTGTGGGTGCCACTTAGAAGGTTAATGTGGTGTGTGGGTGTCACTTAGAAGGTTAATGTGGTGTGTGGGTGCCACTTAGAAGGTTTGTGGTGTGTGGGTGCCACTTAGAAGGTTTGTGGTGTGTGGGTGCCACTTAGAAGGTTTGTGGTGTGTGGGTGCCACTTAGAAGGTTTGTGGTGTGTGGGTGCCACTTAGAAGGTTGTTAATGTAGTGTGTGGGTGCCACTTAGAAGATTGTTAATGTAGTGTGTGGGTGCCACTTAGATAATTTTAATCTGGAAGTGGTGTATTATTTTACATTTAACGTTATTCTTCCTTGATGCTAATCTGGGGCTCTTGATCCAAGGAATTGTACTTTTCGTTCCCTTTCTTGGATCGAATCTGAATGCCTTTCATTCCACAGACGCTATATGACCCCTGCTACTTTAGCGCTTTCTCCTTGCTAAAGTCAAATAAAGGTGAAGAACATGAGTGTTTAATAGGTGTTCATGTTAAGACATGAACACTTGTTCGTCTTCACGCTGGAAAGGAACACATTTGTTGGATTCTGTGCCATAACTGGGAAATGCTTCTTCTGGTCGGATTGTAACTTTTATCGATAACGTTTCCTCCTCACTGGAAGCTTTGCCTTGATTTAGGCTGTGTAAGTTTTCTGTTAAATAACTGAAGAAACAACTCGGTGTTTATTGTTTTATTATCGCTTAAATTACATAGTTTATTAATAAAATTTACTTAATTATTTACATGCATGCTTAATTATTAGTATAAACCTTACCTGGAAGGGTTTTGTTTGGGGGGGTCAGCGCCCCCGCAGCGCGAGTTATCGTAGCATTTACTCACATGCCTTTATAAACAATACTTAATTCTTAAACGCTGGTAAATCTTACAGAAAATTTTGTATTTCTTTTTGCCAGTGTTGGTCTAAATTTGCCCTTTTTTCATGGAGGAAACTGAGGGGAAAATTGAAATACTAATTTTCACACTATAATTTCTGAGTGCATTATATAATTGGCTTCACCGCTGCTAAGTTAGTAATGCTAATTGTGAGCAACTTCAAAATTAATTTTCTGTATTTTAGGATAGTAGTCCTTCTGCTACAAGATAATTATTGTTTAGTTTGGCTTCAAACCTGATATTTCTTTGTGCAAAGTTTGAATTTCTTTAAGGCTGTGTGTTTGTGTGTGTTTGTGTGTGTATAATTTTCCATTTTTATTGTAAGAAAATGTGATATTAGTGTCCATGTGATAACTAGTGAATACCGTATCTAATTTCTTCGAAATCTTCAACACTAATACTTAACTGCATTACAGACTTATGCCTCACTCTGCACTGATCTTTCTTCGTATATTGACGTCAAGGGTCAGGGGTTATCCTACGGGTTGCCCTTCACGGACCCCACACCAACCGGAAATGCATCAGTTGTGACAATGTTCCACTCAGTGTAGAGCTTTATCAAGTCATGAGTTGCTTAAGCTCTACTCTTAGCTAAGTGGTACCCCAGTAAACTCTTGCTGTGTTCCTAGTTACCCCAGTCACCCACCTTCTTGTGTGCCAGTCTACCCTTGATTGTCACAGCCTCTCACTATCTTTACTCTTTTGTCAATATTTTTGTTTTCATGACCTCACGCTACTTTGTTGTTCCATGGTCTCCTGGGTTACCTTATGGTAGTTGTTCCATGGTCTCCTGGGCTACCTTATGGTAGTTGTTCCATGGTCTCCTGGGCTACCTTATGGTAGTTGTTCCATGGTCTCCTGGGCTACCTTATGGTAGTTGTTCCATGGTCTCCTGGGCTACCTTATGGTAGTTGTTCCATGGTCTCCTGGGCTACCTTATGGTAGTTGTTCCATGGTCTCCTGGGCTACCTTATGGTAGTTGTTCCATGGTCTCCTGGGCTACCTTATGGTAGTTGTTCCATGGTCTCCTGGGCTACCTTATGGTAGTTGTTCCATGGTCTCCTGGGCTACCTTATGGTAGTTGTTCCATGGTCTCCTGGGCTACCTTATGGTAGTTCCATGGTCTCCTGGGCTACCTTATGGTAGTTCCATGGTCTCCTGGGCTACCTTATGGTAGTTCCATGGTCTCCTGGGCTACCTTATGGTAGTTGCCATGGTCTCCTGGGCTACCTTATGGTAGTTGTTCCATGGTCTCCTGGGCTACCTTATGGTAGTTGTTCCATGGTCTCCTGGGCTACCTTATGGTAGTTCCATGGTCTCCTGGGCTACCTTATGGTAGTTGTTCCATGGTCTCCTGGGCTACCTTATGGTAGTTGTTCCATGGTCTCCTGGGCTACCTTATGGTAGTTGTTCCATGGTCTCCTGGGCTACCTTATGGTAGTTGTTCCATGGTCTCCTGGGCTACCTTATGGTAGTTGTTCCATGGTCTCCTGGGCTACCTTATGGTAGTTCCATGGTCTCCTGGGCTACCTTATGGTAGTTCCATGGTCTCCTGGGCTACCTTATGGTAGTTGTTCCATGGTCTCCTGGGCTACCTTATGGTAGTTGTTCCATGGTCTCCTGGGCTACCTTATGGTAGTTCCATGGTCTCCTGGGCTACCTTATGGAGTTGTTCCATGGTCTCCTGGGCTACCTTATGGTAGTTCCATGGTCTCCTGGGCTACCTTATGGTAGTTGTCCATGGTCTCCTGGGCTACCTTATGGTAGTTGTTCCATGGTCTCCTGGGCTACCTTATGGTAGTTGTTCCATGGTCTCCTGGGCTACCTTATGGTAGTTGTTCCATGGTCTCCTGGGCTACCTTATGGTAGTTGTTCCATGGTCTCCTGGGCTACCTTATGGTAGTTTTTCCATGGTCTCCAGGGCTACCTTATGGTAGTTCCATGGTCTCCTGGGCTACCTTATGGTAGTTCCATGGTCTGCTGGGCTTCCTTATGGTAGTTCCATGGTCTGGGTTACCGCATGGTAGTTCCATGGTCTCCTGGGCTACCGTATGGTAGTTCCATGGTCTCCTGGGCTACCGTATGGTAGTTCCATGTCTCCTGGGCTACCTTATGGTAGTTATTCCATTGTCTCCTGGGCTACCTTATGGTAGTTACATGGTCTCCTGGGCTACCTTATGGTAGTTCCATGGTCTCCTGGGCTACCTTATGGTAGTTGTTCCATGGTCTCCTGGGCTACCTTATGGTAGTTGTTCCATGGTCTCCTGGGCTACCTTATGGTAGTTGTTCCATGGTCTCCTGGGCTACCTTATGGTAGTTCCATGGTCTCCTGGGCTACCTTATGGTAGTTCCATGGTCTCCTGGGCTACCTTATGGTAGTTCCATGGTCTCCTGGGCTACCTTATGGTAGTTGTTCCATGGTCTCCTGGGCTAACTTATGGTAGTTGTTCCATGGTCTCCTGGGCTAACTTATGGTAGTTGTTCCATGGTTTCCTAGGCTATCTTATGGTAATTGTTCCATGGTCTCCTGGGCTACCTTATGGTAGTTGTTCCATGGTCTTCTGGGCTACCTTAGTTGTTCCATGGTCTCCTGGGCTACCTTATGGTAGTTCCATGGTCTCCTGGGCTACCTTATGGTAGTTGTTCCATGGTCTCCTGGGCTACCTTATGGTAGTTGTTCCATGGTCTCCTGGGCTACCTTATGGTAGTTGTTCCATGGTCTCCTGGGCTACCTTATGGTAGTTGTTCCATGGTCTCCTGGGCTACCTTATGGTAGTTTCTCCATACGACAAGCGTATACTTTTTCCTGTGTTTTCTGCCTTTGAAGGTAATGGAGAAATGTCAGTTATTGCATCTAGTCGATATTATATCAGTCTGTAGGAGGTTGTGTGTGGTGTTGGGTGTGTGTAGGCTAGTGGTGCAGTCAGTGGTGTTGGGTGTGTGTAGGCTAGTGGTGCAGTCAGTGGTGTTGGTGTGTGTAGGCTAGTGGTGCAGTCAGTGGTGTTGGGTGTGTGTAGGCTAGTGGTGCAGTCAGTGGTGTTGGGTGTGTGTAGGCTAGTGGTGCAGTCAGTGGTGTTGGGTGTGTGTAGGCTAGTGGTGCAGTCAGTGGTGTTGGGTGTGTGTAGGCTAGTGGTGCAGTCAGTGGTGTTGGGTTGTGTGTAGGCTAGTGGTGCAGTCAGTGGTGTTGGGTGTGTGTAGGCTAGTGGTGCAGTCAGTGGTGTTGGGTGTGTGTAGGCTAGTGGTGCAGTCAGTGGTGTTGGGTGTGTGTAGGCTAGTGGTGCAGTCAGTGGTGTTGGGTGTGTGTAGGCTAGTGGTGCAGTCAGTGGTGTTGGGTGTGTGTAGGCTAGTGGTGCAGTCAGTGGTGTTGGGTGTGTGTAGGCTAGTGGTGCAGTCAGTGGTGTTGGGTGTGTGTAGGCTAGTGGTGCAGTCAGTGGTGTTGGGTGTGTGTAGGCTAGTGGTGCAGTCAGTGGTGTTGGGTGTGTGGTAGGCTGTGGTGCAGTCAGTGTGTTGGGTGTGTAGGCTAGTGGTGCAGTCAGTGGTGTTGGTGTGTGTAGGCTAGTGGTGCAGTCAGTGGTGTTGGGTGTGTGTAGGCTAGTGGTGCAGTCAGTGGTGTTGGGTGTGTGTAGGCTAGTGGTGCAGTCAGTGGTGTTGGGTGTGTGTAGGCTAGTGGTGCAGTCAGTGGTGTTGGTTATGCGCTATCGTCTTTAATACTATCGTCACTGGCTGGCCACCTCACCTACCCTCCACACCTGCCTTCCTGACCTACCCTCAACCCTTCTTCTCACCTGCACACCGCCACACCTTCCCTCACCTGCTCTCCATACCTGTCCTTGCTCGCCTTCCATGCCTCTCTATCTGCACTCCACACCATGTCCTCACCTGCACTCCACACCATGTCCTCACCTGCACTCCACACCATGTCCTCACCTGCACTCCACACCATGTCCTCACCTGCACTCCACACCATGTCCTCACCTGCACTCCACACCATGTCCTCACCTGCACTCCACACCATGTCCTCACCTGCACTCCACACCATGTCCTCCAGAGCTGGAAAATACACAGAGGTTGTGTACTGTCCATGTAATACAATTAAAACATTTAAATTACTGTTAAGAAATATGATAACATAGATCTGTAAGGTACTGGAGGGCCAGATCACACATCTAAACAATACCATAACTTAGTGAAGTGACAGACATACGAGGAAGAATATAATAACGGGACAAGCAGGTACACCAAGCAGGTGCATCAAGCAGGTACACCATGGGTAGCAGAAGAGTGTATCAACACTGGTGTGAGTGTCGTGACCTGTGTGCTCTCCAGACGTAGTAGTGATGGTAAAACACCATACTTCATCGACACATTACACTCAATACAAGTATATTTTGCGTAAAATAAAATGTGTCAATTTTTTTTTTCAAAGTGTTGGTCAGGGAGTTGCCAGAGTTGTTAGTCAATAACAACGCTGATTCCTTTTATTTTGATACAAGGCCAAACAAGTGTAAGCAAATCAACTAATATATTTGTGAAGGAAAACTATTTTTGGAAATCTGGATTAAGTGACTCAAAACACTATCACTGACACTGTCACTGACACTCAGTCATGACACAAGGGTGTTAAAGGTCACACTCATCCTCGGGTGTCCTCGCTTCAAAGGTCATCAACACCCACCAGATTACCTACCAAAAATCCCCAAGTTAAGGCAAGTTAAACTACAAGCGATGGTCTAATTAAATTTAGAAAAACTTTGTGACTAAAACCGTATATAGAGAATATAAAAGTGTGGGCAAGAATATAAGAACCGGCCAGAGATTACCTGTATCACTGGTCAAGGAAAACTATCAGATGGCACAAACATAGCCAAGTAAACTTTTAACTTGCCTATTAGTCCCTCATTGTATATTAAATAAAGCAGAATGTGTTCTCGACTGGGAGTGGGAACTCTACTGAACATTGTTACCAGCAAATAAAGAACTCCAGCATATACAATGACAATACGTCTTGAGAATCACAACCATCAATAATACCTGCAGCAGCAGGTATGATGGTCCAGGTACTGGGATTAATACTGCTGCTACAAGCCAAACTAAACCAGGACAATCTTACTGGATTTGAGAGACAGAGAGAGAACTTTGGGCAGGTATGAGTGATGATAGCACTAACCAGGATCACGGTCTTTGTAGCAGTGCTTACTGCAAATGTATGAAAAGAGGGGAAAATGAAGTAGATATAGATGGCATAGCTATTGAAAGAGGGGAAATTAAGTAATATATAGATGGCATAGCTGTTGAAAGGGAAGAAAGATGCACAGAAGAACAAAGACGAAGCGTAAGTAGTGAAACAGTCTAGTGATTCACTAACAGAAGACGAAGAGGAAATAATATACCTTTGACCTTTGACGAGTTTGAAGAGTGTATGTACTCCCGCAGCCAGACCCTGGGCCAGGCTTGTCTAGTCAACCAGGCTGTTGCTGCTGGCCCACATATTCATCACAACCTGGTTCATCCGGTACTTGTCGAGTTTCTTCTTGAAGACTTTCACACTTGTTTCGGCAGTGTTTCTGATGTCTGGAAAGTTATTGAATATTTTGGCGCCCCTCCTGTTCACTATGTTTATTATAAATTTTCTCCCATATCTGTGACTCCAATATGTTATGGCAGTTTGCAAATTTGTTACCAGTGAGTACATAATTAAGACCGTGAGACGTTCCCAGGAATTTAATGCTTTTATTTGCTCGTTGTTGGCCGTAAATGATCTAGATATCAATTCCAGATCTGATATATCTCTTGCCATTAACTGAGGATTATAGCATCTCTCGCTGATGCAAAAGCAATTGCAGAAAGCCGTTTCTGTTGCTAGTGTATTCACTAGAGTGCCAGTTGTTGTCCCTCGTGTTCCAGATAGTGTTCTTTCCAGTTGACAGTAAGTCCTTTGCAGAGTAAAGTGTCGTGTGTCGAGTAATTATTACCTGCAGTAAGAGATAGTGAGAGCCATTCTCCTTTGTTCATACTTTGTGTTATTGAGCTATCTATTTCACCCGGGGAGAGTCCTTCAACTCCACCGTGCCGTTCATTCCTCCAGTAGGAAAGTGTTCCCAGTTCTTAGTGAATAAAGAAAACTCAGTTTAAGAGATTATTTGCATTTGCTAGCCGAGTCCTTACTAAGGCTGAACGCAATTTTACAGTTATGCAAATCCAATGTAGTTGCTGATGCTTTGTCGCGTCATGTCAGTGTAGTAACTGCCGATCCTCCATTTAGTACTGAGGATGTAAAGACTACTCAAAGACAAGACCCCTTTTGATCTGGTGTGGTTCGATTCCTGCTCCAGAAAGATCTTATTCTCTCTGTGAAGCAACCAGCACCCATTAGTGACTTTGTTGAGGAAACATCTGGCTACTGTATTATGTTCGGGTATGGCCCTTGGTGATCATGGTTGTGGTCTACCCTGTATTGTTTGTAGTATGTAGGCTCTTGTTTGTTTGGCCCCGTTGTCATGTGCCTTTTCTCTCTTCTCTCTCATTGTGTTTGTTTTTTCTTAAATGGTATCTCTTCCGAAAAATATTTAGTATGCCTCATGCATAGTTTTGTGTTGTCTCTTTACATGGAGTTTTAGGCAAGTTAGAACCCAGAACCTCACAACAAACTGACTCAGAAACACTAATATGTAAGAATCTGAAAATATGGAATATGTAATTCGTGCTCATAGAAAGTATTTCAGTAGCTTAAAAAAGGCCATTATGTCCCGAACCTAGTCCGGGACATAATGGTGTCGAAGACTATCTCAGACCACAACATAATCGAGGGTCAGACCTACGTACACAGTGACTTGCAACACATAAGCAGTCAGTCATGTGGGTGACTTCACATTCATTTTTAATAATAAGACAATACACACTAGGAATACGATGCGACTACCGTGGCTCTACACCGGCTCTTTGTGAGTCTGTACGATGCGACTACCGTGGCTCTACACCGGCTCTTTGTGAGTCTGTACGATGCGACTACCGTGGCTCTACACCGGCTCTTTGTGAGTCTGTACGATGCGATTACCGTGGCTCTACACCGGCTCTTTGTGAGTGTATGATGCGACTACCGTGGTTCTACACCGGCTTTTTGTGAGTGTACGATGCGACTACCGTGGCTCTACACCGGCTCTGTGAGTGTGTACTCACTGCTGCTTCAAGTATCCAAGCACATGTCTCTATGGCAGAGGAAAAGATGTAAACCCGAGAGAATCTTTCCGTGTACAGGTGAAGACAAATAAGAGATTTTTTCAAAGGCATCAGACTGAAGCACGGAAGAAACTCTTAGAAAAATGGGGAACATCGAGCACAAAATGATTGCATAATAGAGTCCAGGAGAGAGAGTGATCAAAGAGCCAGAAATGAAATAATTCTCAAATATTTCTTATGCAAAATCCAGGGTGAAACCCACATTTAGTATAGAGCCTTCACTTACACCAGATAAAACCTACACTGATGTCAATAAGGAAATGAATGAAATACTGAATGTTACGGTTCGAATGTTAGTCCATGGCCAGGTTAGTGAACTCCCTAACAAAATCACTTCCAAGAATAAGAAGGAACTTCAATTCTTTACAAGTTAAGGCAAAAATAAGAGTTTACAAAGCTTTTTCCGGATTTTTATTAAGAGCTTAAATACTTCTCTAAGATATTTGAAAATATCAATTAAATATCACTTAGTCCGATCTTTTCCGTCACATAAAAATACTAAGTAGTGTATATACAACAGCAGGGATCTTATCAACCGTAAATTAACACCTTAAATAATCAGTGTCCACACTACACTTAAGAATAAACAGAAGAACTAAATCATTTCCTCGATGGTGACACACGCCTTGAAGGAGAGTATATACCCAGAAGGAACACCTCCGAGTAACACTTGCTTGACGTCAATATCCCTTAGATACACTTGGTCACATCGTACACTGAGAATATCTTGATCTAACTGTCTCCTGAATTCAACACACAATTCCCATACCAAGACAGTTCAGGAGTTTCTTAGTCAAAACTCTTTAAGACAACAAGAGAGAACAGTACCAGAGTACCAGTGGGACTGCCAAGACACTGCTCACCGAGTCAGCAGTAAGAGTGAACTGAACTTACACTGTAAACCCCGTCTTGACGTCAACTCATCAAAGGGGAGAGGGTAGAGCTGTCTCAACTACCCACCAAGAACATACCTCGCTATACATATATATATATATAAAATCGTACCCGGGTATAATAATAATAATTACATATCCATAAACCAGATATTATACACTAGTGGAATCTTTAATTTAGCTTTATTAAAAAAAATGAGTATAATATTTTATTAAGTGGACAATTCCATATAAATTCTATATAAATCAATCTCTTATGACCTTGGGCATAACACTGAAGTTACAGTATGACTATTTAGATAACTAAACTGAAGTTGAGGGTGCTGGAGGTACCGCCACCACCAGTGGTGTCAGGGTGCTGGAGGTACCGCCACCACCAGTGGTGTCAGGGTGCTGGAGGTACCACCACCACCAGTGGTGTCAGGGTGCTGGAGGTACCACCACCACCACCAGTGGTGTCAGGGTGCTGGAGGTACCACCACCACCACCAGTGGTGTCAGGGTGCTGGAGGTACCACCACCACCAGTGGTGTCAGGGTGCTGGAGGTACCACCACCACCAGTGGTGTCAGGGTGCTGGAGGTACCACCACCACCACCAGTGGTGTCAGGGTGCTGGAGGTACCACCACCACCACCAGTGGTGTCAGGGTGCTGGAGGTACCACCACCACCACCAGTGGTGTCAGGGTGCTGGAGGTACCACCACCACCACCAGTGGTGTCAGGGTGCTGGAGGTACCACCACCACCAGTGGTGCCAGGGTGCTGGAGGTACCACCACCACCAGTGGTGTCAGGGTGCTGGAGGTACCACCACCACCAGTGGTGTCAGGGCCACATATATTAATGTCAATCACACAAGAATAATAAATAACAATATTTGTGTTTGCAGACTCAGGACTGGAAACAAGGAGCAGCAGCAACACAGATACATTCATTAGTGAACATAAAAGTGAAATGCAATGTCTGCAGCTTTCACAGAAACTCGCATAAAGGATTACTTTGACAACGAAATAGATAACTGGGTACAATATACTTCAATGCGACTGAAAAAAAAATCCAAAGACGCGGAGCTATATTTTAAAGAGTCGCTGATTTTCTCAAGAATATCACATTCTAGTTTCTGTACATAACTTCCCAGCAGTTTAAATATCAATTATTAAAAAAATTATACTATTATGAAAATTTCTCGAAACCCGCCTCAGATATTCTCCTGCTTGTTGATTTCTATTTAACACTAATAAAATGTAAGAATGTAACAAAGACTAATAGCAGAAAGCGTCAGCAAGCAGTTCAGATGAACTTTCTCACACAAATGAACTTCTAAGATTGTAATAAATGTGCCTTAATCTAGGAAACACTGCAACTGACCACACCACAAAATTCCCTTCACTTTATATTAAAAAATGAAGAGAATCTGATAGGGATCATTATTATGTTGAAGACAAAGTGAGAGCAAAAGCTATTTGATTCAAGGATAAAGGTTTTTACTTATAGGTCTAAGACCAGGGTGAGATGTGATTGTCGGTGAGGACTTACTGGTTACCATGAGTGTCCTCTGAATCTGTGGAGCTGACTGCAATCCTCGCTGCTCTTGTGCTCATATCTGGCTTAGCTGGTTCTTGGTTCACTGTGTACTGTGATTCCTAATGTGCTGTGTCTGCCCTGGCCCAGTATGCTTCTGTTCACTGTGTGGTTCAAAAGATCCAGGAGTGGTTGGCGTGTTTCGACGTTATAGATGTGGTGTTGTGTTGGAGCCCGGGTCATATTGGTGTCCTGGTAAATGAACGAGCTGATGAAAAGACAACGGCTGCTCTAGCGAACCCACTCTATAGTGACTAAGTGGGCAACACCCACAGATACATCTATGGGAAATGGAAGGACAGGTGGGCCCAACAGACTGGAAAAAAGTTACACAGGGCTCGGCAGGTCGTGTGTGTTTGGCCTTCCTCCTTCAACAGGAATTATTACTTCTGACCCTTAGCCACCTGTTTACAGGTGTTCCTGTTCTCTCTGTGTAACTTGTGACACTGACTGTGCATCATATTTTAACAGTTCGCTCGTGGCTTAGGCCTTTCAGCCATCATGATTTTTATAAAAAAAAAAAATTATATTTTATTTAAAACACGTATATATATACAGAGCATATATATACAGAGCATAAAAAATTATAGTGTAAGTCATGATTTCAATACATTTATGGAAACAACAACAGTTCCAACCTACATTATCAATATTACATACAAATTGGTCCGTAGACTGAGATCTACAACACATGATTCTTTATATTTTCTTACTGTACATTATTCCCTTCTTTTCCTCTCCTATGCTATTGACCCTTTGACATACATTATTATTATTTTCACAACTAAATATATACACCCAAGGGATAAACATGTCATCCCTGGGAGTTATTACTCAACACCTCAGCTCCCAGTTTACTCTGTTCCCTCATCTGCATTATGCTATGCGATAATCACCTACAACAATTTTTAAATGTGATTTTGTCCCAAACTAATAAGACTACCGTTTATACAACAAAATTCTTCCTTTCATTTTCAATACTTCAACAACTTGAACATATTCTCTTAACATACATTTATGTACTTATTTTTAAAATTACCGAGTATTGCGACCCCAGATTGGGGCACAATTTATGTATTGTAATTATTATGTATATTTCCCTTTCTTATAATTTTATATTGCTGATATTTTCGATAATAGCTAAATCGTTAATATCTTGCTTTATATTATTATTTGACTTAGCTATATTATTTGGTAGGATGTTACATTTTACACTATTGTGCTCTTTGTTCGAGAGTATAGAGTATTAGCTGCCAGAGTTGGCTAACTACCTCGCTAACAAGCACTTCGCTTGTTATACTGCCGGCTTCTCGGGAGTTGCTGGGCAGCAGTCACATGCGAGTCACGTGACCACACCTGTGGGAGGTGACTGCTCCCCTTCATTGCTCTCTCCTCTGCTGACTCTCGTTGGAGTAACACCTCGCTCTTGTCTCTGCTTGTTTCCTCGTCATTTAGACTCTGGTAGAGTATGTGTTCGGTGGTGAGAGGAAACATACTTCTCTGGACTCTGTGTAACTCTGTTCACAGAGAATAGCCTAGACTTAGTGATTTCGACGTTTTACTGGGTTGTGTGTCACTCTGACACTCTGAGATAACTCAGGTCTCTGACCTAATTCGTTGAGGCATCTGTGCACCATCACAGTCGGGGATTTTGGTTGTGCTGAAGTTAGTTTCAGTTTTAAGGGAGTTTTGTGACTATTATGGAAGATCTGCTGATGGTCCCCAGTTAGGGTCGTATCTCCTTGTTCCTGACGCTGTGTTACTTTTACTTGCTATATTGCTATTCGGCGAATTGGTCGTATTATTGTTCAAGCAAGCTGTTCTGATAGTCTGTTAGAGAAGTTAGCTTATGAGCACATACACACATTTGTATATATCTGAGTATTATTGTAAATTGCTGACATTGAACCAGATGGTACTTGAGAGCCATTACGATATGTGCCTTCAGCACAATACTGTATATGAGAGAAGTGTAGGAGCTAACATCCTACTTCAAATCCTGATTATATTTAAATTTATTTACTTTGATACCCTAGACGTTTCATCTTTGTTAATAAACATATTAAATTTATTTCTTTGGTTAGTACCCTCTGTTGAAATCCTATGATACTATTGACTATATTGCTGTATAACCCCTGTGGTTTAGCGCTTCTATTTGATTATAATAATAATAAATATTGACTATATTGGATAACTGGACCAGGATACTAACTACTTGTTGCAAAAACCCAGTAACAGGCTGGATGCTAAAAGGGCAATCCTTTCTAGTGTTCACTGGAGATGTCTATTTCTAATAGATATCGCGTCTTTTGTAACACCGAGGTGCCTGTAGGGACCTCGGTGAACTTTTAGGAATGTGTTTTGATATCAATTTAATGGATTTTTTGATTGATGGTGGCTGTTTTAAATTGGTAAGAGTGTTTAATTTTATCCTTGTATTTATTGTGTGTTTATATGTTTGTGAATGCTTAATGAGCTACGAGGTCCAACCTGACTGAAGCTGCGACCTACCAACACCACTGGGCTTAAGGATCAAAACACACTTGCTGATGAGGAAATGTTCAACAAATTCATTTTCAACAACGAAATCATTAACTATGATCAAATACATCATGACTTAGTGAACAATACAGTGTTACTGAACGATATCCTCTCTACATATATCATTCTTAATGTGTCTACTATTGTCTTGCACTCTTGTATATATAATATATTGACTTACTATTATCTCAGTTGATAATTATAACATGCAGTATCAACTTCCATAATTCATGCGTTATATATGTATAGATTATATCAGCATATTTATGGAGCTAACACAATACATGAAGGTAACAGGAGACACACAGCTTTTATACATTAACTATCAATGTTTCTGTCAGTTACCATCATCATCCTGATGATAGTCTTTGTTTCACACAAACATTTACACCAGTGTCTTATCCTATATTTATGTTGTTTTAATCTTAGTTCAAGACTTTTACCAGTTTGACCGTAATAAACTTTATCACATATTTTACAAGGAATCTTAGACACATCCGTCAGCATTTTGGGGGGAATTTTTTATCAAAAGTTTTTTTTTACTTTAGATAATTTTTTTTTTTAAATTCCCCCCAAAATGCTGACGGATGTGTCTAAAAGATTCCTTGTAAAATATGCGATAAAGTTTATTACGGTCAAACTGGTAAAAATCTTGAACTAAGATATACCTTTGATATACCTTTGAAGAGTTTCGAGAGTATCTACTCTCTGAGCCCGGCCATGGGCCAGGCTCGTCTGGTGCTTGCCTGGTCAATCAGGCTGTTGCTGCTGGAGGCCCGCTGCCTCACATATCCATCACAGCCTGGTTGATCTGGCACCTGGTGAAGATATTTGTCCAGTTTCCTCTTGAAGGCTTCTACACTGGTTCCAGCCGTGTTTCGGATATCTTCTGGTAAGATGTTGAATAGTCTGGGACCCCGGATGTTAATACAGTGCTCCCGTATTGTCCCCACCGCACCCCTGCTCCTCACTGGGTTTATTTTACACTTTCTCCCAACATAAATAAATATAGCACAACATAAATATAGCATTAGAACTGGACAAGATTTTAATGCTCTATTTATTCATGTGAGAGATTTTAACCATCCAATTGATTTTCAAAATGCTGAGAAAGTTGTATCAAGCAACTCCATGGTTGACAGGAATATAATAGAATCATGTTTCATAAAAAACAGTTTTGAAAATGAGTATTTCTTTTGGTTTATATAGATTGGATTCATTTATAATTAATAAAATTTGGGAAGAATTTAATGATAAATTGGACAAATCTTAATTCTTGGGAAGAGTTTCAGGTCCTCTTCACAGAGTCGGGCGATGACACGCTACTGTGAGGTGTGGTCTTTGTTAGTATGATAACTGTGAGGTGTAGTCTTTGTTAGTATGATGTGACTGTGAGGTGTAGTCTTGCCCCTTTATAAGCCTTCTTGTTTTGTTTTATAGTTCCTTGATAATGTGAGTAGTCACGAAAGCGCTTGGAATTCCTCTATTTTTTCATAGTGGTTGTCTTGCATATTTTGATATCACCTGTTTACTGTGATCTTTTTATATATATATATATATATATATATATATATATATATATATATATATATATATTATATATATATTATACCCACGAACGAATGGTATTGATCAATTGTTTGGTGGTTTATTTATACGCTCTTTAAACACTTTTGCTACAGTCTCAGCTGTCTTATCTGCAGTAGGAACTAACTCACAATATCTGGTGAAATGGTCTACCATGACGCATAGATGTTTATTTCCCTGGAGGGAGCATTGAAAATTAGTTAATAAGTCTACTGCAAGCCTTTCCCATGGTTCACTAGTAGTGGGATACACCTGGATAGGATTAGGGTCATTGATATTACCTTTATGTTGCATACAAACACTACATTTCTTAACATACTCAGCAATATCAGTTGCCATACGAGGCCAAAAATACTTCAATCTGTCTTGTTTTACAGAACAATCCATACCAGGGTGTGCAACACCTGGTACATCGTGAACTAGCTGTAGGGTTACATTCACTAGTGACTGGAATTACTAACTGGTATACACGTCTACTAGGTGTACCCATGATGGGTGCTGGTGGCTTCACAGTCAGAATGAGATCTTCCTGGAGCAGGAATCGAATCACACCAGACCACATGGGATCTGTTCTTTGAGCATTCTTTATGTCCTCTTCACTGAATGGAGGATCTGCAGTTACTATACTATCATGTCACGATAAAGCATCTGCAACTACATTTGACTTGCCAGGTAAATGTTCAAAGGTAGGGTTGAACTCTTGGATAGTCAAGGACCATCTGGCTAGTCTTCCAGTAGGTTGTTTATTCTGGAATAAGGGAATCAGAGGAGCATGGTCTGTCAAGACATACCGCACCGTCACACAAGATGTCCGCCGGCTTGGTAGAGTTTATCTCCGTATATTACCGTAATCGTCAGATTTACTCACCGCTGCACACCATTTGTTGGGTGGGTACTTTGGAGATATGTACGGTCGTAGTGAAACACACAAGACGGTTGGTAACTGGTACATTGACAGAGTCTGTGAGGGGAAAGGAGCCCAGCCTACCTGTTCTGTTCTAAGCCTGTCGACGAGTGAGGATGCCTGAGGCCCAGCGCTCACATGCGCGGGGCTCATGACGTCACAGCTAGCTAGAGATCACATATATAACATGGCTGATACTAACTACACAACTATATTACAAAGGGGATTCAGTACTACTATTGACACAATAACAACACTGCGACTAGCCAAGTAGTCGAACCCATGCTGCTTTGGCCCGTGGACTAGAGCGTCATGTGTTTTTCGCTCACCATGAGGCGGGCCAAAGCAGCATGGGTTCTACTCCTTGGCTAGTCGCAGTGTTGCTATTGATCAATACCACTCATTCGTGGGTACAATATAAAATACTGCTTGTTGAGGCTAGTACACCAAACAGGGAGTAGAATGAAATTAGCTCAGAGGCATCCACACCACCGTATGTCCTCGGATGACGGGTACAACACCTAGCTTGGCTGGGTGCGTCATTCTTGAGGATTGTGTGGTCCCGTGGACTAGTGTCTCGTGTGTTTTTCGCTCGCCAAGAGGCAGGCCAATGCAGCATAGGTTAGACTCCTTGGCTAGTCGCAGTGTTCTTATTGATATATATATATATATATATATATATATATATATATATATATATATATATATTTGGTAGATTTAAGGTACATTGGGTTATCCTGGGTTGTAGGTTTTCTGGCCTCAGTATTATACGATATCTTAGTGATGTTAGTTGTTACGAGTGACAATTACTTGCTGGGAAGTAGGTAATTAACGTTTCGTAACCATAAGCATGTTTGTCCCACTGAAGGAAGCGGTGCCTACCCTTGCTGGGATGGCCAGTGTTGTTAGACGTGTGAGGGTCAGTGTTGTTAGATGTGTTAGATGTGTGAGGGTCAGTGTTGTTAGATGTGTTAGACGTGTAGGGTCAGTGTTGTTAGATGTGTTAGACGTGTGAGGGTCAGTGTTGTGAAATGTGTGAGGGTTAGTGTTATTAGATGTGTGAGGGTCAGTGTTGCTAGATGTGAGGGTCAGTTTTGTTAGATGTGTGAGGGTCAGTGTTGTGAGGTGTGTGAGGGTGTTACAAAATGACGCAATATCTATTAGAAATAGACATCTCCAGAGAACACTAGAAAGGAATGCCCTTCTAGCATCCAGCCTGTTATTGGGCTTTTGCAACAAAGTCAGTATCCTGGTCCAGTTATCCAACATATAATCAATATCATCATAGGATCTCAACTGAGAGGATACTAACCAAAGAAATATATTTAAAATGTTTATTAACAAAGTTAGAATATCTAGGGTATCAAAGTAACTCAAATTAAATATAAATATACTGAATATATAAATTAGGAGGTTAGCTCCTACACTTCTCTCATAAACTATATTATTGTGCTGAAGGCACATATATCTTAATGGCTCTTATGTACCATCTGGTACAATGTCAGCAATTTACAGTAATGTGTAGATGTGTGTGTGTGTGCTCCAGGTAACTCGTTATGCCTCTTAAGACTCGACTCGACCAGTGACCGACTGAACGTCTTCTCATAAGCTAACTTCTCTAACAAACTGACAATCTGAACAGCTTGATTGAACAGTAATATGACAAATTCGCAGAACAACAATATAGCAAGCAACAGCAACAGCGTCAGGAACAAGGATAGAAAACGACCCTAACTGGGGACCATCAGCAGATCCTCCATAATAGTCACAAAACTCACTTATTACTGAATCTAGGTTCAGCATAACCAAAATCCCCGACTGTGACGGTGCACAGAGGCCTTAGCGAATTAGGTCAGGAGCTATAGCTAGAGACCTGAGTTATCTCAGAGTGTCAGTGTGACACATAACACAGTAAAACGTCGAAATCACTAAGTCTAGGCTATTCTCTGTGAACAGAGTTACACAGAGTCCAGAGAAGTATGTTTCCTCTCACCACCGAACACATACTCTACCAAATAGTCTAAGACGAGGAAACAAGCAGAGACAAGAGCGAGGTCTTTCTCCAACGAGAGTCAGCAGGGAAGAGAGGAGGAGTAAGGAGAAGTAGTCTCCAATTCAGGTGGGAACACGCCACCGACTGACTGCCCAGCAACTAGAAGCCGGCAGTATAACAAGCAAAGTGCAGTTAGCGAGGTAGTTTGTCAACTGAAAAGCAGCTTACTCAACACTCTCGAACAAAGAGCACAATAGTGTACAATGTTACATCCTACCTAATAAAATAGCTAAGTCAAATAATAATATAAAGCAAGATATTAACGATTTAGCTATTATCGAAAATATCAGCAATATAAAATTATAGAAAATGGAAATATATATAAAATACATCATATCAACATGTATATACATTGTGGCCCATTCTGGGGTCGCAATAGAGGGTCAGTGTTGTGAGGGTTGGTGTCGTGAGCTGTGTGAGGGTCGGTGTCGGGGGATACCTTTGATATACCTTTGAAGAGTTTCGAGAGTTTCTCTACTCTCTGAGCCCGGCCATGGGCCAAGCTCGTCTGGTGCTTGCCTGGTCAACCAGGCTGTTGCTGCTGGAGGCCCGCTGCCCCACATATCCATCACAGCCTTGTTGATCTGGCACCTGGTGAAGATACTTGTCCCGTTTCCTCTTGAAGGCTTCTACACTTGTTCCAGCAGTGTTTCTGATATCTTCTGGTAAGATGTTGAATAGTCTGGGACCCCGGATGTTAATAGTGTTTCCTTATTGTCCCCACCGCACCCCTGCTCTTCACTTGGTTTATTTTACACTTCCTCCCATATCTCTCACTCCAGTATGTTGTTATGGCAGTGTGCAGATTTGGGACCAGGCCCTCGAGTACTTTCCAGGTATATATTATCATGCGTCTCTCTCTCCTCCGCTCCAATGAGTACATGTTCAAGACTAAGGCGTTCCCAGTAATTTAAATGCTTTACTGGCTGTACGTGAGCCGTAAACGATCTCTGTATTTGTTCCAGCTCTGATATTTCTCCTGCTTTGAACGGGGCCGTCAGCACTGAGCAACATTGTAAGTGAGGGAGCACTAGCGATTTGAAGAGTTTCACCATCGGCATTATTTCCCTTGTGTGAGGGTCGGTGTCGGGGGACGTGTCTGCTGTAATACTCAGTCCAGTTTGTCCTGGTGTTCTCGTGAAGATTTCTACCATACTTAGTTATATAGGTGTTGGTTTGTTACATTCAGGGTCGTAGTTGGTGAAGCTACCTGGTTGTAGTTACTAGTTGTCAGAGGCACTTGTTGGATAGTTACCTCACTATGTCAGCTGAGGAAACAATGATTTCCCTTCTAATGTTATAATTCTAGGTCTTTGTTACTTATATTAGTTTGGTGTTATGGAAGTCTGGGTTTCTACATCAGTTGCTTACTCAGGTGGTCGTCCATGTGACTGGTGCTGAGGTTATATTTACTCTACGTTCACACACACTTGCAAGTTTTCTTTCTGGAGATCAGGCTGTGCATCCCTGGGGTCACGCTGAGTTCAGCTAACACTAGAAAGTTCTTGTGTACAGTTTAGTGGACACATGAATCAGCGTTTCGTTGAGCCGTCTTCTGGTTCTCGATCATGCCACGCCTCTGCCCCATTATAGCTTTGAATTTGTGATTAAACTTGAGAGGTGAACTAACGATTGAAAACGGGCCTGATATGACGTGGTCGTGGTCCCTGCACAACTTTAACTTTGCTGTATGACTATTCTTGATACCTAGAACTGAGTGCTAATATCTCCTGAGATATGGACGATGATACTCGTATGCATGCAAACATTAGTCTCGTAGTCTAATGGAGATTCACAGTTCACATGTGTGTTGGTTGAGAATGAATCACGACACTCTTGAATCTTCCTTCACACAGAGTATGGTATAAGCTTTGTCAGGATGAGTACATGGAGGTCGTGTAGCTGCCTAGGGACACACTACCTCACTAGAAGACCTCTTTATTCATAGTTGATATGTTAGCCAGTCTCTTATACCTTGCTTGTTGCCTCGACGTAATTTTGAGCTAATATTCTTCTTGATTCTTGGACTACGATTCCTAGTGCCACAACTATTCCCTGCGTTTAATTTTTAGAACACTGCAATATATGATTTTCCTCTCATGTGAAGTGATTGTTTATGACGTTGGATATGTAAACATTGTATTCCATATGTACAAAATACTTCAAATCTTTATTTTTCTGTACATAGTCTAAATTTGTAAATATTACACTTACAATTGAATTCTCCTCTTATTTATGAATCTATTGAATAAATGAGTTGAAAAACTGAACAGCGTTGTACGAGCCATGAGCGTTTAGTGCATGATCTGCCACACTAGTGTATGATCTGCCACACACTAGTGCATGATCTGCCCCACACTAGTGCATGATCTGCCCCACACTAGTGCATGACTGCCCCACACTAGTGCATGATCTGCCACACACTAGTGTATGATCTGCCACACACTAGTGCATGATCTGCCATACACTAGTGCATGATCTGCCCCACACTAGTGCATGATCTGCCACACACTAGTGCATGATCTGCCACACTAATGCATGATCTGCCACACACTAGTGCATGATCTGCCACACACTAGTGCATGATCTGCCACACACTAATGCATGATCTGCCACACACTAGTGCATGATCTGCCATCTGCCACACACTAGTGCATGATCTGCCACACTAATGCATGATCTGCCACACACTAGTGCATGATCTGCCACACACTAGTGCATGATCTGCCACACACTAGTGCATGATCTGCCACACACTAGTGCATGATCTGCCACACACTAGTGCATGATCTGCCACACTAATGCATGATCTGCCACACACTAGTGCATGATCTGCCACACACTAGTGCATGATCTGCCACACACTAGTGCATGATCTGCCACACACTAGTGCATGATCTGCCATACACTAGTGCATGATCTGCCACACACTAGTGCATGATCTGCCACACACTAGTGCATGATCTGCCACACACTAGTGCATGATCTGCCACACACTAGTGCATGATCTGCCACATACTAGTGCATGATCTGCCACACACTAGTGCATGATCTGCAACACACTAGTGCATGATCTGCCACACACTAGTGCATGATCTGCCACACACTAATGCATGATCTGCCACACACTAATGCATGATCTGCAACACACTAGTGCATGATCTGCCACACACTAGTGCATGATCTGCCACACACTAATGCATGATCTGCCACACACTAGTGCATGATCTGCCACACACTAGTGCATGATCTGCCACACACTAGTGCATGATCTGCAACACATTAATTTCTATCATTGAGGTCTACAAGCAGGCGCCCATCAGACCGACAAGCAGGCGCCCATCAGACCACCAATCAGGCGCCCATCAGACCGACAAGCAGTCGTCCATCAGACCAATCAGGCGCCCATCAGACCGACAAGCAGGCGTCCATCAGACCACCAATCAGGCGCCCATCAGACCGACAAGCAGGCGCCCATCAGACCGACAAGCAGTCGTCCATCAGACCACCAATCAGGCGCCCATCAGAACGACAAGCAGGCGCCCATCAGACCGACAAGCAGGCGTCCATCAGACCAATCAGGCGTCCATCAGACCGACAAGCAGTCGTCCATCAGACCACCAATCAGGCGCCCATCAGACCGACAAGCAGTCGTCCATCAGACCACCAATCAGGCGCCCATCAGACCGACAAGCAGGCGCCCATCAGACCGACAAGCAGGCGTCCATCAGACCACCAATCAGGCGCCCATCAGACCGACAAGCAGTCGTCCATCAGACCGACAAGCAGGCGCCCATCAGACCGACAAGCAGGCGTCCATCAGACCGACAAGCAGGCGTCCATCAGACCGACAAACAGGCGTCCATCAGACCGACAAGCAGGCGCCCATCAGACCGATAAGCAGGCGCCCATCAGACCGACAAGCAGGCGCCCATCAGACCGACAAGCAGGCGCCCATCAGACCAAGCAGGCGCCCATCAGACCACCAAGCAGGCGCCCATCAGACCAAGCAGGCGCCCATCAGACCGACAAGCAGGCGCCCATCAGACCGACGAGCAGGCGCCCATCAGACCGACAAGCAGGCGCCCATCAGACCGACAAGCAGGCGCCCATCAGACCGACAAGCAGGCGCCATCAGACCGACAAGCAGGCGCCCATCAGACCGACAAGCAGGCGCCCATCAGACCGACAAGCAGGCGTCCATCAGACCGACAAGCAGGCGCCCATCAGACCGACAAGCAGGCGTCCATCAGACCGACAAGCAGGCGCCCATCAGACCGACAAGCAGGCGTCCATCAGACCGACAAGCAGGCGCCCATCAGACCGACAAGCAGGCGCCCATCAGACCGACAAGCAGGCGCCCATCAGACCGACAAGCAGGCGTCCATCAGACCACCAAGCAGGCGCCCATCAGACCACCAAGCAGGCGCCCATCAGACCACCAAGCAGGCGCCCATCAGACCGGCAAGCAGGCGCCCATCAGACCGACAAGCAGGCGCCCATCAGACCGACAAGCAGGCGCCCATCAGACCACCAAGCAGGCGTCCATCAGACCAAGCAGGCGCCCATCAGACCGACAAGCAGGCGTCCATCAGACCACCAAGCAGGCGCCCATCAGACCGGCAAGCAGGCGCCCATCAGACCGACAAGCAGGCGCCCATCAGACCGACAAGCAGGCGCCCATCAGACCACCAAGCAGGCGCCCATCAGACCGGCAAGCAGGCGCCCATCAGACCGACAAGCAGGCGCCCATCAGGTCAAGGGTTTTGAATATTACACTGGTGGGAAGAGATTGGTATAATGCGCTCGCGCGCGCGCGCATACGTTTCATAGCAGGGAAACACCGGGAACAAGAGTGGTAAATAATATCAGTGTGTCGTATATTCCAAGAAGACGACGTGACAGTTGGCGAGGACGACCATCACTGTGAACTGTAACAACTCTCACAACAAGAGAAATCAAGGCTCGAATGGTTCCTCCCAAAACACTGTTGTGATATGCCTGTGACCAGTTTCAAGGGATCTTTTACCCTGTAGCATGACTTGAGACCAAGCTTCTTTGGTGAGCGCCTGGTCAACCAAGCTGTTTGTGTTAGCGGCCTTCAGGCCCACATAACTATCACAACTCGGCAAATCCGGCACATGTGCTTTGATTCTAGCCAGTATATCGAGGGGGTCAATGCCCCCGCGGCTAGGATCTAGACCAAACTTCTCTGGTTGATCTGTTCAACCATGCTCTTGGTGCTAGCTGCACGAAGTCCAGCATATGCACCACAGCCAGGCTGATCAAGAACTTGTCAAGTTACCTCTTGAATATATCAAGGGGGTCTGTTGGTAATTTCTATGTATGATGGTAAGCTGTTGAACAGTGTTAAACCTCATATTTATTGTGTCACCTCTTAGTGTACTCATGGCACCTCATTATGTATTGCACCATCTGCGCAGCCTCTTGCTTTCCTAGGGACTGATTTATATGTACAGATTTGGGACCAGCCACCTGTATGATTTTCTAGGTGTAATGCATCTTTTCTGTCTATCCCATGGAGTACACGTCAAGGGACTTCGAAAGTTCAGAGTAATTTATGTACTTTACTGAATTCATTTATGCATTTAAGGTTCTCTGTACATTCTCTAAGTCTGCAGTTTCACTCTTCTTGAAAGGAGTTGTTAGTGTACAGAAATATTTCGGTCTAGAGATAAGTTAAAATGGATCATCATCGTTATTGGCTTGTCATCCCTTGTTTTGAAGGTTCTCGTTATCCATACTATTATTTCCTTGCAGTTGTGATATTGACATTGTTGTGATCCTTTAACGTGAGATCAATCTTTTGTGTGGTTTGTTTGATACTCTTTTCTGACTTATTTCCTCAGTTTTTCCATAACGAACTGAAATTTGCCCTAATTGAACTTCAATTTGCTCTCTTTGGCTACTGGAAGACTTGGTTTATATCGGCGTTGAGATTTACGGTGTCCACAATGAATGACACTCGTGAAAATTTCAGTATTATCAGCAAAGGATGATACGGTGCTAGGATTTGCGTCTGTCTATGATACTAAACATGTGTGGATGAATACTAAACATGTGGGGTGAATATTGTGCCTGGAAGTAACGAAGCTTTTCACTCTGGCAGCCTCTGACTTTGTTATTACTCTTCGTGTTGTATTGGTTAGAAAGTTAAGAATACATCTGCCCTCTTTTTTCCAGTCAGTAAATCAGTCAAGTCATTCAGTAAATCAGTCAAGTTCAGCTTCTTGAAAGTTTGTTTTTGCTCTGGCAATAGTTGTGATATGTGGTGGCATTATGTTGACGAGTGTTGATACTTTCTCTGTACCCATATCCTCCCTCCTCCTCACTGGGTTTATTCTACACTTTTTACATATCTTTCACTCCAGTAAATTGTTAGAGCAGTGTTTAGAGAGCAGCCCCTCAAATATCTTCCTTGTATATATTAGAAGGTATCAGAATACCCTGAAGCCTTCCTGGTAGTTATATTAGAAGGTATCAGAATACCTTGAAGCCTTCCTGGTAGTTATATTAGAAGGTATCAGAATACCTTGAAGCCTTCCTGGTAGTTATATTAGAAGGTATCAGAATACCTTGAAGCCTTCCTTGTAGTTATGTTTTGTTATGTAGGTGCACTATGTGGCATCTGTGTATTTTCCAGCTGTGTTATGTCTACTGCCTTCAAAAGCACTGTGAACACTGTGAGCACTGTGAACACTGTGAGCACTGTGAACACCAGTGTTCAAGTTGATTTGAAAAGTTATCATAATCCACCTTGTCATTTTGCAGGCCTTTGCTGCATATGCCATAATGTTTTGTTACATCATTATTCTGAAGACTTGTACCTGTTCCTTAACTTCTGATATGTTTTTCCTGCGTTCTGTATACTGTGCTCTTGTTAATTCTTTATTTTTTCTCTTATTTAAATTGAGTTATACTGTTCTTTCAGGGTTTGATTTTTTTTTGTATATAAATTTCGCGTCATATTTCTAAGCGCTTCGACTTCCCATGGTCAGAACAATGTAAACTTAAAAGCGGAATGAGTTAAAAGCTGATAGAGGGATCCAGCAAGGCTAAGTCACAGCTAGACACAGGAAGGTTGTCCTCATCAATGAGCTTTCTGTGGAGAATGTTAATGGCAGAGTTAAAGGGAACATTAGTAAAGAGGAAAACATCAAAGATGTCATGTGTTCATGTTGATGCTGGAGATGACTGAACATGATCCCCGAGTGCCTGACATGTGTAACACTCATGATGATCGGAAGACTGAACAGCTATTTAGCGAGGTGACCAGCACACATTATCTGGTTACCTGGCTCACCACCTGTCCATGCTTCTGGGCACCATCACTCCAGCCTGCCTCAAGCACTCAGATTTGTTTGCAAGCATTGAAGTAGGGAGGGCTGGGCTTATGGGATACTGGGAATACTTTCTCGGATTATGCAAATCAAACATTCGTAAATAAGTGGAGTGAGAGATTAATGTACAGTGTGTATGTGTGTGTGTGTACTCAGTTGTACTCGCCTAGTTGTGGTTGCAGGGGTCGATTCACAGCCCCTGGCCCCGCCTCTTCACTGGCCGCTACTAGGTCACTCTTCCTGCTCCTGTGTGTGTATACTCACCTATATACGCTAAACAAAATACAAGACCACTAAATAGAACAAAAGGAAATTATGAAAGATCTGGGTTCAATAATGTCAAATGACCTTTCTTTCCAAGAGCATAAGACAAATATCACGAAAGCCAGAAAGATGACAGGGCGGATAACGAGAACTTTCAAAACAATGGAAATAATGTCAATAAGGTTACTTTTCAAATCACTTATGCTCCTTCGCTTAGGATATTGTTTAGTGTTAACTGCTATTTCAGGGCAGGAGAGATATAGCTGGAACAGGTCTTAGTACCATGTTTGTGAGAGTAATGTCAGATATACCACTGGCAGGTCTTAGTACTGTGTTTCTGAGAGTAATGTCAGATATACCACTGACAGGTCTTAGTACTATGTGAGAGTAATGTTGTCAGATATACCACTGGCAGGTCTTAGTACTGTGTTTGTGAGAGGAATGTCAGATATACCACTGGCAGGTCTTAGTATTATGTGAGAGTAATGTCAGATATACCACCGGCAGGTCTTAGTACTATGTGAGAGTAATGTTGTCAGATATACCACCGGCAGGTCTTAGTACTATGTGAGAGTAATGTCAGATATACCACTGGCAGGTCTTAGTACTATTTGAGAGTAATGTCAGATATACCACTGGCAGGTCTTAGTACTATCTGAGAGTAATGTCAGATATACCACTGGCAGGTCTTAGTACTATCTGAGAGTAATGTCAGATATACCACCGGCAGGTCTTAGTACTATGTGAGAGTAATGTCAGATATACCACCGGTAGGTCTTAGTACTATGTGAGAGTAATGTCAGATATACCACCGGCAGGTCTTAGTACTATGTGAGAGTAATGTTGTCAGATATACCACTGGCAGGTCTTAGTACTATGTGAGAGTAATGTTGTCAGATATACCACCGGCAGGTCTTAGTACTATGTGAGAGTAATGTCAGATATACCACCGGCAGGTCTTAGTACTATGTGAGAGTAATGTTGTCAGATATACCACCGGCAGGTCTTAGTACTATGTGAGAGTAATGTTGTCAGATATACCACCGGCAGGTCTTAGTACTATGTGAGAGTAATGTTGTCAGATATACCACCGGCAGGTCTTAGTACTATGTGAGAGTATTGTCAGATATACCACCAGATATACCATGTTTGATGTATTAACGAAGCTGATAGTGTTACTATGTAAACAATTAGGTGATAGATGTTTGCTTGTTTGTCTTGGACGCTGATATAACGAGTCCTAGTTGATTACATATTATCTGAGTGTCATTGTGAATGGTGTTCATGGATCTAGATGTCATCTGCACAGTTTTCAGTTATCGGTTTAGCTTCAGTAAGGATGTAGAAGGTAATACAATCCAAGATATCTTAGTGTTGAAGCATCTTTCAGTAAACCCATCATGCAAATCTGAGCCAAATACTCTCAGAGCAGTTACTGCCTACAACAACAGTACTAACATTGATGTACGTACTCTATATTAGATCCTGAATTATACTGCACCTCTGTATTAGCTGGAGAGATGTTTCTCCAACCCTTGTAGCTAATGCTGAGCGAAGCCTTCAGAATTCTTCCTGGCTTTCCTAACCCAGGCTGGGAACATGATAATTTTTTTGCCGATGTTGATACTCTGTTTCACTACCGATACTTTTCCAATATTCTTATTTTTAAAATTATGATTATCTTCAGTATACAAGTGAAGATATAATCAGAAATCAATTATGACAGTAAGTCTTAATAATTTTCAGTTATATTAAACAAATAAAACATCACATAATACTGTTTATTTAAAACTTTAAAACAAATATTTTGAAAATATAAAAAAAAAAAATATTGTAACTGGATATTAAAAATCTTAAATTTTATAGTTCAGAACTTGAGGAGCCTCTCTTGAGGAGCCTGGAGCTTCTCTCGAGGAGCCTCTCTTGACGAGCCTCTCTTGAAGAGCCTCTCGACGAGCCTCTCTTGACGAGCCTCTCTTGACGAGCCTCTCATGAAGAGCCTCTCGACGAGCCTCTCTTGAAGAGCCTCTCTTGAGGAGCCTCTCTTGAGGAGCCTCTTTTGAGGAGCCTCTCTTGAAGAGCCTCTCTTGAGGAGCCTCTCTTGACGAGCCTTTTGAGGAGCCTCTCTTGACGAGCCTCTTGAGGAGCTTCTCTTGACGAGCCTCTCTTGACGAGCCTCTTGAGGAGCCTCTCTTGACGAGCCTCTTGAGGAGCCTCTCTTGAGGAGCTTCTCTTGACGAGCCTCTCTTGACGAGCCTCTTGACGAGCCTCTCTTGACGAGCCTCTTGAGGAGCCTCTCTTGAGGAGCCTCTCTTGAGGAGCCTCTCTTGAGGAGCCTCTCTTGAGGAGCCTCTCTTGAGGAGCCTCTCTTGAGGAGCCTCTCTTGAGGAGCCTCTCTTGAGGAGCCTCTCTTGAGGAGCCTCTCTTGAGGAGCTTCTCTTGAGGAGCCTCTCTTGAGGAGCCTCTCTTGACGAGCCTCTCTTGACGATCCTCTTGAGGAGCTTCTCTTGACGAGCCTCTCTTGACGAGCCTCTCTTGAGGAGCTTCTCTTGACGAGCCTCTCTTGAGGAGCTTCTCTTGAGGAGCCTCTCTTCAGGAGCCTCTCTTCAGGAGCCTCTCTTCAGGAGCCTCACTTCAGGAGCCTCTCTTCAGGAGCCTCTCCTCTTCAGGAGCCTCTCTTCAGGAGCTTCACTTCAGGAGCCTCTCTTCAGGAGCCTCTCTTCAGGAGCCTCTCTTCAGGAGCCTCACTTCAGGAGCCTCTCTTCAGGAGCCTCTCTCCCGCTTCACTCAGTTCTTCAGCTGCTGAAGTCAGGACTGAATTTTTTGAGTTCCTTCTCAGTGTGAATGAAAGTGTCATATGACTCATCATCTTAAGTGGGGAGTAGGAATGTGCTGAGTACGGTGTAGAAGACAGTGTTGTAACTGTCCTAGTTAACACTGACTCTTAGAATGCTCTTACCCAAGATAGTGTCTAACAAGCCTGACAATCAAAGATTTGTTGATAGTGTTTCCAGTATTGTAACTGAGGCAGTATAGTTGTTTTGTGAAATATTTCCAACAAATTAGGTATCTTAGCAACAAGATTCCACTTAGGTCCATCACATGATGGAAGGTGTGTATAATAATATCTTGATTACTACAAGTACATGAAATCGTAATGACACGATTGCAAACAAACCACATACCACGGGTGGGGTTCGAACCCGCGGTCAGAGAGTCTCAAAACTCCAGACCGTCGCGTAAGCCACTGGGCCAGCTAGCTTCAATAAGATTCATCCAACTAGGTATATTTCTACACCATAGGAAGGTTAGCATAGGCACCACTGTGTCCACAAATGCAAGTTTTTTACAGACGAATCTCCAGCTAGCATGGCCGTGACGAACTCTAGCTCAAGACCCCTTCAAAGCCGTCACGGCCATGCTAGCTGGAGATTCGTCTGTAAAAACTTGCATTTGTGGACACAGTGGTGCCTATGCTAACCTTCCTATGGTGTAGAAATATACCTAGTTGGATGAATCTTATTGAAGCTAGCTGGCCCAGTGGCTTACACGGCGGTCTGGAGTTTTGAGACACTTTGACCGCGGGTTCGAACCCCACCCGTGGTATATGGTTTACAAGTACATGTACAAGGTATACAGTCCTAGCTGACATCAATGACATACTATATAGAAAGCCGCTTGTTATGCTGAGCATTTCCCGCAAATTAGGTCAGTTTTGTCCCAGGATGCGACCCACACCAGTCGACTAACACCCAGGTACCCATTTTACTGATGGGTGAACATAGACAACCGGTGTAAGGAAACACGCCCAATGTTTCCACCCCTTCGCCGGGAATCGAACCCGGACTCTCACTGTGTGAAGCGAGAGCTTTTGCCACTAGGCCACGGGGCAATACATTGCAAAGTTCTTTTTTTTCTTGACAAATGCAACTTAACATTAAATCAGTGTTATTGCAGGGGGTACTACAATGTGAACGAGCTTGTGTTTTGCTTGTTCATTTTCTTTCTAGTTTATGGCAGGCTCACTATTTGAATACAATTAGCATGGATGTTTTTTATTGCCCTCTGCTCCAGAATACAATCACGAATAACCAGCGGAAGTTGTCAGTAGAAAACATGACTGTCTCTTGTATCCTGTGCCTTCAATGCCTTGACAACATTGGCACCATTATTCTCTGCTGTCAAATTAATTTTCCAAGCTGGTATGTTGAATTCATGTATTACTGCTTGAATGATCTGGGTGACGTGTGCTGTGTGCAAGTGACATCGCTCTAGCAACGACCTTGTCTGAATGAAGTCTTTGCTGAGACAACGTCCTCATCAATTTATAAACGCTCTCGTCGATATATCTAGTGAAACTAATATCAGCGGATCATTCCACTGTATTATTTGCATTTTTCGTGACAGTGAACGCACTGTATAACAGTGTCAGGGGAACGCCTTCCACCTGATCAAAATAAAGAATAAAAAATAGAATGACTCTTGGATAATAAATAAAGATAGACTTTTCTGGATTTTGATAAAAAGACAATGACCGTTGTGGTTCTGGTCTGCTGGTAAGTCAGGAGTATATAATGACCGGATAGTTGGAGAAATGATGTTGGTTTTTCTCCGGTGTAGATGGTAAGTCTCCGGGTTGGTGAAGAGTATCCGGTGCTGTTAGGTCTCCTGAGACCACTATGTTGAAGTACCACACTGTACATGTCCAAAGGTGAGATCGTTAACTCAACACCCTCTAATGCCAGCAAGTTAGGAACTTGAGTCTGAGGAGTAGTTGAGATATCCGGTTAAGTCCAAGGGAATCTTGCTCACAAGTCCAGCGTCTACCCTGGAGAACCAGCCCAGCGTCTACCCTGGAGAACCAGTCCAGCGTCTACCCTGGAGAACCAGTCCAGCGTCTACCCTGGAGAACCAGTCCAGCGTCTACCCTGGAGAACCAGTCCAGCGTCTACCCTGGAGAACCAGCCCAGCGTCTACCCTGGAGAACCAGCCCAGCGTCTACCCTGGAGAACCAGCCCAGCGTCTACCCTGGAGAACCAGCCCAGCGTCTACCCTGGAGAACCAGCCCAGCGTCTACCCTGAGAACCAGCCCAGCGTCTACCCCAGTCCAGCGTCTACCCTGGAGAACCAGTCCAGCGTCTACCCTGGAGAACCAGTCCAGCGTCTACCCTGGAGAACCAGTCCAGCGTCTACCCTGGAGAACCAGTCCAGCGTCTACCCTGGAGAACCAGTCCAGCGTCTACCCTGGAGAACCAGCCCAGCGTCTACCCTGGAGAACCAGCCCAGCGTCTACCCTGGAGAACCAGCCCAGCGTCTACCCTGGAGAACCAGCCCAGCGTCTACCCTGGAGAACCAGCCCAGCGTCTACCCTGGAGAACCAGTCCAGCGTCTACCCTGGAGAACCAGTCCAGCGTCTACCCTGGAGAACCAGTCCAGCGTCTACCCTGGAGAACCAGTCCAGCGTCTACCCTGGAGAACCAGTCCAGCGTCTCACCCTGGAGAACCAGTCCAGCGTCTACCCTGGAGAACCAGTCCAGCGTCTACCCTGGAGAACCAGTCCAGCGTCTACCCTGGAGAACCAGTCCAGCGTCTACCCTGGAGAACCAGTCCAGCGTCTACCCTGGAGAACCAGTCCAGCGTCTACCCTGGAGAACCAGTCCAGCGTCTACCCTGGAGAACCAGTCCAGCAGCACAACTAATAATAAAAGAAAAATATTCTGGTTACCATAAGTTGCCAAACATTTAAGATAAAAATAGGTGTTCAATAATGGCCAAGTCATTACTGGTAACCAAAAAAAAAAACATTAACAAAGTAATACTGCTGGTAGATTGCCTTACCTGATCAGCAGAAGAGTGAAGGTAAAGTGACTTTCCACTCCCCAACCCACACCAGGTAAGAGTAATGCTACCACGAGTACAAAGTAAAAACTCCAACAGACAACCGGGAACGAGAGTTTTGCCCCAGCCCGCTAGATGGCAGTGCTGGCTGAAACTAGTTAATAATACTCCCGACTGACTGAACAACCCTAACCTTATTTATACTCAACTTTTCCCTCACAAACAGTATTTAAGGAAGACGTACGTGCGTGTGTGTGTACTCACCTAATTGTGGTTGCAGGGGTCGAGACTCAGCTAGTGTGTGTGCGTGTTAGTTACCATTTTGTCCTAGGCACATGTCAATTAGACACTAGGCCTGTTGTATATATGTGTGTGTGTATGTGTATGTAAGGAAACACTTCGAAATGTTTCTGCCCCACCGAGAATTGAACCCGGCCCCTCAGTGCGTCAAGCAAGAGCTTTACCCACTAGGCCACCAGGGGCTGTGTTGTGTGTGCGTGTGCGTGTGTGTGTGTGTGTGTGTGTGTGTGAGGGTTAGGTTAGGTAAGGTTCGTCAGGAAGCAGGGACAAGTGTTTCCTGACGCGGATCTTAGTCATATCATGACCCACCGTTGGAGCTTTTGGTCATCTGACCGAGGCCTTCCGCTGGCTTACCGGTCCACCCCTTTAAAAATTATGGTCAATTATAACCATTTTTATATCTAAGTAAGAGAGAGAGAGAGCGAGCGCGCGCGCGCCACTTAACAACACAGAGTTGGTAAGCATATATGCGTAACTTTAATATTTTAAAAGTATCGACAAATTTTTCACCAATAACTATAATAATAATCCCGCTACTTAGGCAAAGACCTAGGACTAACTAAACCCAGCAAGCCACTTTGTCGTTAGTGTTAACCAAGGAGATGTAGGTGAAAGAATACACACATAGGATGGTCTAGGAAGCGTATAATGTGTTGAGGCTTGCCTGTCCAGGGAAGCCCAGGCTTGCCTGTCCAGGGAAGCCCAGGCTTGCCTGTCCAGGGAAGCCCAGGCTTGCCTGTCGAGGGAAGCCCAGGCTTGCCTGTCCAGGGAAGCCCAGACTTGCCTGTCCAGGGAAGCCCAGGCTTGCCTGTCCAGGGAAGCCCAGGCTTGCCTGTCCAGGGAAGCCCAGGCTTGCCTGTCGAGGGAAGCCCAGGCTTGCCTGTCGAGGGAAGCCCAGACTTGCCTGTCCAGGGAAGCCCAGGCTTGCATGTCCAGGGAAGCCCAGGCTCGCCTGTCCAGGGAAGCCCAGGCTCGCCTGTCGAGGGAAGCCCAGGCTTGCCTGTGAGCCAGGCTGCCTGCAAGGCCCAGTTGCCTGTCCAGGGAAGCCCAGGCTGCCTGTCAGGGAAGCCCAGGCTCGCCTGTCGAGGGAAGCCCAGGCTTGCCTGTCCAGGGAAGCCCAGACTTGCCTGTCCAGGGAAGCCCAGACTTGCCTGTCCAGGGAAGCCCAGGCTTGCCTGTCCAGGGAAGCCCAGGCTCGCCTGTCCAGGGAAGCCCAGGCTCGCCTGTCGAGGGAAGCCCAGGCTTGCCTGTCCAGGGAAGCCCAGGCTCGCCTGTCGAGGGAAGCCCAGGCTTGCCTGTCCAGGGAAGCCCAGGCTCGCCTGTCGAGGGAAGCCCAGGCTTGCCTGTCCAGGGAAGCCCAGGCTTGCCTGTCGAGGGAAGCCCAGGCTTGCCTGTCGAGGGAAGCCCAGGCTTGCCTGTCCAGGGAAGCCCAGGCTTGCCTGTCCAGGGAAGCCCAGGCTTGCCTGTCCAGGGAAGCCCAGGCTTGCCTGTCGAGGGAAGCCCAGGCTTGCCTGTCGAGGGAAGCCCAGGCTTGCCTGTCGAGGGAAGCCCAGGCTTGCCTGTCGAGGGAAGCCCAGGCTTGCCTGTCGAGGGAAGCCCAGGCTTGCCTGTCGAGGGAAGCCCAGGCTTGCCTGTCGAGCGAAGCCTCTAGCTAGCGGCTCACATGTGAGGGGCTCGTGACGTCACAACTAGCCAGGAAGTCTGTCTATAACAACTGGGATTATCTAAGTAACACTACTGACAACTTAATATGAGGAAGAAACTTAGTGTTGCCAGAGTCAGTACTTGAATTTAAGGTTGTACTTGGTAGTAAAGTGTTGATAAAGAAGTCACTTTCACTGTAAGTCTTGCTAAATGTCTAGAAGCAGTTTCTTAATACAAGACAATCATCAAGCTCATTTTAACTCTTCATGGAAGATGTATTCATTAAGTATTATAGTTGTCAAAGCTTCTCACGAGGAGCTCATTACCAGTAATCACTTTCCTAAATCACTTGTAACACCAACTACTCAGAAACTTTTCGCCTCTTCTTCTGCTTATTGACACTTTTCCAAGTGTTATAACCTCCATGTCGAGTGTGGCATCGCACTTAACACTTAACACTTCTATACACAAATAACCCGCGCATACAAGAACCTGACCACGACGTTTCGGTCCAACTTGGACCATTTAAACAAAGTCTCACACAAGAGAGAGAGAGATAGAGAGAGAGAGAGAGAGAGAGATAGGGAGAGACAGTATACACGTACAATATTTTCCAGTCGCAGTATTGTCTTGTTCATCAACTAGACTTGTACATTAAAGTGAATTGTTTGTTATGTTAATGAGGCTGAAGTTAACTATTAACGATGAGTCCGACTCCTTGATTACTATACATTGTGTCTCATCACTGTCTGCATGTTGCTCATGATGACTTACAACATACTTATTGCAAAGGAATAATTTACCGTAGATATTCATTGGTCATATGGGAATTAATGTACAGTTGTTGACTCACAAAATATATCTAGTTAGATGACTCTTATCGTAGCCAGCTGGCCCAGTGGCTTACACTGTGTTATTGTAGCCAGATGGCACAGTGGCTTACACTGTTATTGTAGCCAGCTGGCACAGTGGCTTATACTGTGTTATTGTAGCCAGCTGGCCAAGTGGCTTACACTGTGTTATTGTAGCCAGCTGGCCCAGTGGCTTACACTATGTTTTTGTAGCCAACTGGCCAGTGGCTTACACTGTGTTATTGTAGCCAGCTGGCCCAGTGGCTTACACTGTGTTATTGTAGCCAGCTGGCCCAGTGGCTTACACTCTGTTATTGTAGCCAGCTGGCACAGTGGCTTACACTGTTATTGTAGCCAGCTCTCACAGTGGCTTACACTGTTATTGTAGCCAGCTGGCACAGTGGCTTACACTGTTATTGTAGCCAGCTGGCACAGTGGCTTACACTGTTATTGTAGCCAGCTGGCACAGTGGCTTACACTGTTATTGTAGCCAGCTGGCACAGTGGCTTACACTGTTATTGTAGCCAGCTGGCACAGTGGCTTACACTGTTATTGTAGCCAGCTGGCACAGTGGCTTACACTGTATTGTAGCCAGCTGGCACAGTGGCTTACACTGTTATTGTAGCCAGCTGGCACAGTGGCTTACACTGTTATTGTAGCCAGCTGGCACAGTGGCTTACACTGTTATTGTAGCCAGCTGGCACAGTGGCTTACACTGTTATTGTAGCCAGCTGGCACAGTGGCTTACACTGTTATTGTAGCCAGCTGGCACAGTGGCTTACACTGTTATTGTAGCCAGCTGGCACAGTGGCTTACACTGTTATTGTAGCCAGCTGGCACAGTGGCTTACACTGTTATTGTAGCCAGCTGGCACAGTGGCTTACACTGTTATTGTAGCCAGCTGGCACAGTGGCTTACACTGTTATTGTAGCCAGCTGGCACAGTGGCTTACACTGTTATTGTAGCCAGCTGCACAGTGGCTTACACTGTTATTGTAGCCAGCTGGCACAGTGGCTTACACTGTTATTGTAGCCAGCTGGCACAGTGGCTTACACTGTTATTGTAGCCAGCTGGCACAGTGGCTTACACTGTTATTGTAGCCAGCTGGCACAGTGGCTTACACTGTTATTGTAGCCAGCTGCACAGTGGCTTACACTGTTATTGTAGCCAGCTGGCACAGTGGCTTACACTGTTATTGTAGCCAGCTGGCACAGTGGCTTACACTGTTATTGTAGCCAGCTGGCACAGTGGCTTACACTGTTATTGTAGCCAGCTGGCACAGTGGCTTACACTGTTATTGTAGCCAGCTGGCACAGTGGCTTACACTGTTATTGTAGCCAGCTGGCACAGTGGCTTACACTGTTATTGTAGCCAGCTGCACAGTGGCTTACACTGTTATTGTAGCCAGCTGGCACAGTGGCTTACACTGTTATTGTAGCCAGCTGGCACAGTGGCTTACACTGTTATTGTAGTAGTTTTTTCATGCTTAAAGTTGATAATTTAGCTTAATGTGATGTAGAGTGTAGACTGAGGTAACTTTGTGACTTGCATACCACCCTTTTGTTGTAAATGATAAATAGAATAACCACAGCCAGGGCGTGAAGTGCTTACCTTATATAAGTCAGCAAACATTGCTGCTTGCTGGCGCAGCTCTGTCTTCACTTGTCACCACTGTTGTGCTCGTGTCACCACTGTTGTGCTCGTGTCACCACTGTTGTGCTCGTGTCACCACTGTTGTGCTCGTGTCACCACTGTTGTGCTCGTGTCATTACTGTTGTGCTCGTGTCACCACTGTTGTGCTCATGTCATTACTGTTGTGCTCGTGTCACCACTGTTGTACTCGTGTCACCACTGTTGTGCTCATGTCACCACTGTTGTGCTCGTGTCACCGCTGTTGTGCTCATGTCATTACTGTTGTGCTCGTGTCACCACTGTTGTGCTCGTGTCACCACTGTTGTGCTCGTGTCACCACTGTTGTGCCTGTGTCACCACTGTCTGTCACCACTGTTGTGCTCGTGTCACCACTGTTGTGCTCGTGTCACCACTGTTGTGCTCGTGTCACCACTGTTGTGCCTTACCCTGTGTGTCACCACTGTTGTGCTCGTGTCACCACTGTTGTGCTCGTGTCACCACTGTTGTGCTCGTGTCACCACTGTTGTGCTCGTGTCACCACTGTTGTGCTCGTGTCACCACTGTTGTGCTCGTGTCACCACTGTTGTGCTCGTGTCACCACTGTTGTGCTCGTGTCACCACTGTTGTGCTCGTGTCACCACTGTTGTGCTCGTGTCACCACTGTTGTGCTCGTGTCATACTGTTGTGCTCATGTCATACTGTTGTGCTCATGTCATACTGTTGTGCTCATGTCACCACTGTTGTGCTCATGTCACCACTGTTGTGCTCATGGCATTACTGTTGTGCTCATGTCACCACTGTTGTGCTCATGGCATTACTGTTGTGCTCATGTCACCACTGTTGTGCTCATGGCATTACTGTTGTGCTCATGTCACCACTGTTGTGCTCATGGCATTACTGTTGTGCTCATGTCACTCTTACTGTATTGATGCTCATGGCGATTTTTGAAGTGGAGTGTCGGCGACTTTGCAAGGTGGAGTGTCGGCGACTTTTGCAAGGTGGAGTGTCGGCGACTTTTGCAAGGTGGAGTGTCGGCGACTTTTGCAAGGTGGAGTGTCGGCGACTTTTGCAAGGTGGAGTGTCGGCGACTTTTGCAAGGTGGAGTGTCGGCGACTTTTGCAAGGTGGAGTGTCGGCGACTTTTGCAAGGTGGAGTGTCGGCGACTTTTGCAAGGTGGAGTGTCGGCGACTTTTGCAAGGTGGAGTGTCGGCGACTTTTGCAAGGTGGAGTGTCGGCGACTTTGCAAGGTGGAGTGTCGGACCAGGTGTCGGACTTTTGCAAGGTGGAGTGTCGGCGACTTTTGCAAGGTGGAGTGTCGGCGACTTTGCAAGGTGGAGTGTCGGCGACTTTTGCAAGGTGGAGTGTCGGCGACTTTTGCAAGGTGGAGTGTCGGCGACTTTTGCAAGGTGGAGTGTCGGCGACTTTTGCAAGGTGGAGTGTCGGCGACTTTTGCAAGGTGGAGTGTCGGCGACTTTTGCAAGGTGGAGTGTCGGCGACTTTTGCAAGGTGGAGTGTCGGCGACTTTGCAAGGTGGAGTGTCGGCGACTTTTGCAAGGTGGAGTGTCGGCGACTTTTGCAAGGTGGAGTGTCGGCGACTTTTGCAAGGTGGAGTGTCGGCGACTTTTGCAAGGTGGAGTGTCGGCGACTTTTGCAAGGTGGAGTGTCGGCGACTTTTGCAAGGTGGAGTGTCGGCGACTTTTGCAAGGTGGAGTGTCGGCGACTTTTGCAAGGTGGAGTGTCGGCGACTTTTGCAAGGTGGAGTGTCGGCGACTTTTGCAAGGTGGAGTGTCGGCGACTTTTGCAAGGTGGAGTGTCGGCGACTTTTGCAAGGTGGAGTGTCGGCGACTTTTGCAAGGTGGAGTGTCGGCGACTTTTGCAAGGTGGAGTGTCGGCGACTTTTGCAAGGTGGAGTGTCGGCGACTTTTGCAAGGTGGAGTGTCGGCGACTTTTGCAAGGTGGAGTGTCGGCGACTTTGCAAGGTGGAGTGTCGGCGACTTTTGCAAGGTGGAGTGTCGGCGACTTTTGCAAGGTGGAGTGTCGGCGACTTTTGCAAGGTGGAGTGTCGGCGACTTTTGCAAGGTGGAGTGTCGGCGACTTTTGCAAGGTGGAGTGTCGGCGACTTTTGCAAGGTGGAGTGTCGGCGACTTTTGCAAGGTGGAGTGTCGGCGACTTTTGCAAGGTGGAGTGTCGGCGACTTTTGCAAGGTGGAGTGTCGACGACTTTGCAAGGTGGAGTGTCGGCGACTTTTGCAGGTGGAGTGTCGGCGACTTTGCAGAGTGGAGTGTCGGCGACTTTTGAGGTGTCGCTTGAATAATTGCAGGTGGATAGTCTGCATTTTGCAAGGTTGGAAGGTCTTGAAGGTTTTGAAGGTGGAGGTTGTGATTTTGAGGTTGGAAGGTCATTTGAAGGTGGAGGTGAGTTGTTGAAGGTTGATTGAAGGTTTTGAAGTGGAAGTGTGCAGGCTTTGCAGTTGAGGTCGAGGTTCATTTGAAGGTTGTTGAAGGTTCGGCATTTGAAGGTGAGTTGTTGAAGGTTCTTGAAGGTTAGTTGAAGGTTCGTTGAAGGTTCGTTGAAGGTTCGTTGAAGGTTCGTTGAAGGTTAATTGAAGGTTCGTTGAAGGTTAATTGAAGGTTCGTTGAAGGTTAATTGAAGGTTCGTTGAAGGTTCATTTGAAGGTTCGTTGAAGGTTCGTTGAAGGTTCATTGAAGGTTAATTGAAGGTTCGTTGAAGGTTCATTTGAAGGTTCATTGAAGGTTCATTGAAGGTTCGTTGAAGGTTCATTGAAGGTTCGTTGAAGGTTCGTTGAAGGTTCGTTGAAGGTTCATTGAAGGTTCGTTGAAGGTTCATTGAAGGTTCGTTGAAGGTTCATTGAAGGTTCATTAAGGTTCGTTGAAGGTTCATTGAAGGTTCGTTGAAGGTTCATTGAAGGTTCGTTGAAGGTTCGTTGAAGGTTCGTTGAAGGTTCGTTGAAGGTTCGTTGAAGGTTCATTGAAGGTTCGTTGAAGGTTCGTTGAAGGTTCTTGAAGGTTCGTTGAAGGTTCGTTGAAGGCTGGTTCGTTGAAGGTTTTCGTTGAAGGTTCTTGAGTTCATTTGAAGGTTCATTGAAGGTTCGTTGAAGGTTCGTTGAAGGTTCGTTGAAGGTTCATTGAAGGTTCGTTGAAGGTTCGTTGAAGGTTCGTTGAAGGTTCGTTGAAGGTTCGTTGAAGGTTCATTGAAGGTTCGTTGAAGGTTCGTTGAAGGTTCGTTGAAGGTTCGTTGAAGGTTCGTTGAAGGTTCGTTGAAGGTTCATTGAAGGTTCGTTGAAGGTTCGTTAAAGGTTCGTTGAAGGTTCGTTGAAGGTAGCAGAGTCGGTGACACCAGCTCAACACCTGGCTATTATTATAATACTCGTATACTACAATAAAATAGTTTTACAAAACAAGGGTGTGTACTGGTAGCGTAGATGTAGCTACTGTAGACTACAGTGCAGTACTGGTATACATCACCTGGAGCAACTTGCAATGTAAACAATATCATCTTAATGTAGATAAATAGCTCAGAGAACCCACAAGTTGATAAATTGCACACCTGTGCAACACTTGCGTGTCTTTATTGTGGAAATGTTTCTCCACACAGTGGCTTCGTCAGTACAATACAACGACTATGGTGAAGATCACAAGGAATTTGAGATAATCAGTCCCTGATCAGTAGTCACTGCTTCATCATGCAGTGATCAGTTGTCACTGCTTCACCAGGCAGTGATCAGTAGTCACTGCTTCATCATGCAGTGATCAGTAGTCACTGCTTCACCAGGCAGTGATCAGTAGTCACTGCTTCACCAGGCAGTGATCAGTAGTCACTGCTTCACCAGGCAGTGATCAGTAGTCACTGCTTCACCAGGCAGTGATCAGTAGTCACTGCTTCACCAGGCAGTGATCAGTAGTCACTGCTTCACCAGGCAGTGATCAGTAGTCACTGCTTCACCAGGCAGTGATCAGTAGTCACTGCTTCACCAGGCAGTGATCAGTAGTCTGCTTCACCAGGCAGTGATCAGTAGTCACTGCTTCACCGTGCAGTGATCAGTAGTCACTGCTTCACCGTGCAGTGATCAGTAGTCACTGCTTCACCGTGCAGTGATCAGTAGTCACTGCTTCACCGTGCAGTGATCAGTAGTCACTGCTTCACCGTGCAGTGATCAGTAGTCACTGCTTCACCGTGCAGTGATCAGTAGTCACTGCTTCACCGTGCAGTGATCAGTAGTCAGCTTCCGCATATCTATCCTGTCGCAGTGATCAGTAGTCACTGCTTCACCGTGCAGTGATCAGTAGTCACTGCTTCACCGTGCAGTGATCGTAGTCACTGCTTTACGTCATGATCAGTAGTCACTGCTTCACCGTGCAGTGATCAGTAGTCACTGCTTCACCGTGCAGTGATCAGTAGTCACTGCTTCACCGTGCAGTGATCAGTAGTCACTGCTGATGGCACGTAGAGTGCGTAGTCCTGTATGAGCGGCCGTGCGTACACTGCTGTGATGAGGAGCCGTGGGTCGGTGATGAGGGGGCCGTGGGTCGGTGATGAGGGGGCCGTGGGTCGGTGATGAGGGGCCGTGGGTCGGTGAGAGGGCCGTGGGTCGGTGAGGGGGGCCGTGGGTCGGTGAGGAGGGCCGTGGGTCGGTGAGGAGGGGCCGTGGGTCGGTGAGGAGGGCCGTGGGTCGGTGAGGAGGGGGCCGTGGTCGGTGGGACGGGCCGTGGGTCGGGGATGACGGGGAGTCGATGAGGGAGTGTGGGTCTGTGATGAGGGGCCGTGGGTCGGGGATGAGGGGGCGTGGGTCGGGGATAGGGCGTGCATCAGTTGGTCTGCGCGGCCTTCTGCTGGAGTGATAAATGTTTCTGCATTTCCTGTTCATCGTCAGTATACGAATCTCTTCAAATTCAAATTCTTTATTTCTAGTAATATACAGAGTGGGGTGTAATTATAGTAATGTACATTTTAGGAAGTAGATATTACAAGATGGCCAATAATATGCCTAGGTATGCCTAGGCTTTTCAGGCAGTCTTATGATAGGTCTACTCAATGTGAAGGTTGTCGCCAATCTTCTTAGGAAAGGTATAATAGAAATAGACAATAATAACAAGAAAAATAAACACTTTATTTTAATAGAAAGAAATGTAAATAATAAATACGTAAATACGATTATAATAATCCTATCTTAAGAAAAATGAAAACAAAAAATATATATCTGATCCAAAGCTACATATTTACACGTGTTGCTCTTGTTAACACAGAAGCAATGAATCCATGTTAGACTCCGTGGTGGTATTGTTGTTGTTGCCTCGATGTTTCCCACAAATCCCACAGTTTTCCACATCCAATGTCACAAATGATGTCAGGGACTCAGGTGAAAGTTGTCCCCTGGTAAAGTACAGTTGCCTGAGGTTTCTAGAGTGTGGACTTAAGTACTACTGGTGTAGTGTAGAATTGGTGTTACTCTGTTTCTCAATTGGCGAGTACGTCCCCCCCCCCTACTCAGCCTTGAATCCGATGATCTGAGCGGACACAGAGGACTGTGAAAGAAACCACAAGAATTACTCACCACTCTAGCATTAATTTACATAGTAGGCATAAGGCATTTAAAAGAAATGGTGAAACCGTAATAACTTTACCACAAACCAAGGCAGGGTAGAAGTTAATGTTGTAAACATGAGTGAAGCTCCAAAAATAATTAAAGAGTGAAGCTCTTGAACATAAAATAATGAAGATACGAGCAGCCGTGAAGTACTTACAGTGAGGTCGAGCGTGGTTAGTCGAGTGATTGCAACCTGTGGCCGGAGCCCAGCATTACACCTCTCACCGGGTGGAAAAGGGGGGGGGGAGGGGTATAGCAGCAGTGAGACACTCACCCCACCTTAACAAGCAAACTACCACTCAACCATCACTCTACATACCTTCACACTTTCATTACTCCTATCTATGGACTTTTCCCTCACACTCAATAGTGACACAATTATTATACTGATATTAAGGTTAGGTAATTGTAGTGATTAATTAGGTTTACAATATTGTGGTATTGAAATTTAAACATTTAAGAATTAAACAATTAGTTTAAAGAATTTAACAATTAGTTTATATATTAATGGTAAAGGTGATGTATTGGCATAATACCGTTTCCATATTGGAGTGTCTTATTCAAACTTATGACTAGCTTAAGAATTATGAAGCAATAGTTGTATTAGAATTTTGGTCAGCCATGTGAAATTAAGGGGAATCACAGATATCAGTAAGTGTCTTTTGCTGTGGATATGTGCAAGATAAAGTAGTTTTCATGTGGTTAGCAACCGGTTGGGTGCGTAAGTGAGATAAGATGTTTTTTAACGGTGCTTTTGAAAATGGAGGTTGTGTCTGCAGTTCTAGAGTTTTCAGGCAGGGAGTTCCAGATTTTAGGCCCTTTTATGCGCATTGAATTTTTGTGTAGATTTAGTCGGACATGGAGAATGTCAAAGAGATGTTTATGTCTGGTATTATGTCTATGGGTCCTGTCACAACTGTCAAGAAAGTGTTTTAGCTCTCAATAATGGTCCAATTCTACAGGTAGTTCTTAGCTTGAATTTTACATAGGAATAGAAATATTTTGGGTTTCTTGGAATATACTGTATGGCCCTTTGTTCACTTTGTACTTCTTCTGTTAGGTATGACATCTTAAGTTTTTGCTCTAATTCAGTGATCTCTCGGCTAAGACTATCTTTCCTCTGTTGCAACATATTTGTGTTTTTAAGCAATTCAGTAACCTATTTTCTTCTGTACCATCTCCTACGCTTTCTATATCTGATCTTCTGGGTTTCTGATCTTCTGGGTTTCCTCAATGGTACGTGCTTCATACATACCTTGTATGCTTCTGTATTCAGCTTCTCTAGACACTGGTGGGGATTTAGGGCGCTCATGTCTGATTCCCAGGATATGTCTGATACCTCTTGGTTTATTTTTTCCCAGTCAATTCTATGGTTGTTAAAATAAAACTTACTGAACATCCCGTCTCTAACATTAGTGCCGCAGTTCCCTAACCCTGAGTTAATACTCGTTTGAACTTTAATGATGTGATCAGAGTATATTGTTTTTGTAACTGTTATGTCTGTGATTAGTTCCTCGTTGTTTGTGAATATCAATTCCAGGGTATTTTCATTTCTAGTGGGATCAATTATCTGTTGGATCAATGAGTACTTTTCACATGCATTTTTCTCATTGCAAGTGGGGTTAGTTATGTTGGGATTTTTTGAGATGTTGGCAAAATTTTTAGTTTCGTTCACAAAATTTATTTGCATTGTCATGAGTCAGATTCACAGTTCACTGAACATTATTATTAAGAGCTGCATTTCATTTATTTATTTGCTGTCGTCACTGTTCCATATTTTAAGCAAGGTGCTGATAGTGCAAGGTGCTGATAGTGCAGGGTGCTGATAGTGCAAGGTGCTGATAGTGCAAGGTGCTGATAGTGCAAGGTGCTGATAGTGCAAGGTGCTGATAGTGAAGGTGCTGATAGTGCAAGGTGCTGATAATGCAAGGTGCAAGGTGCTGATAGTGCAAGGTGCTGATAATGCAGGGTGCAAGGTGCTGATAGTGCAAGGTGCTGATAATGCAGGGTGCAAGGTGCTGATAGTGCAAGGTGCTGATAGTGCAAGGTGCTGATAGTGCAGGGTGCTGATAGTGCAGGGTGCTGATACTGGATGGTTTTTGTCATGGATTTTTTGCATTTTAGAATTACTTCTGATTTCTATCAGTCTCGTTAATTTCTTTTAGACTTGTGTTTAATAACTTGTATTTCTCTAGTTAATGTTTCTTTTATTTAGTGTAGAACAGTGAAGAAGCTCTGATTGTTCGTCTTCACCTGTACAGGGAGTTCTCTCACTTGCATCTTCATTCCTAGGTGATAATACGAGGAAGAGTATGGTGATAATACGAGGAAGAGTATAGGCGAGTATAGGAAGGATGTTTTAGGGATGATGTGGGTGAGAAATGTGATTTGTGGGTATGTCTTTGGGCATTAGTTAGGATCCATGTTACTCTGTATATGTTGCCAGCATGTTAAAGGACATGTTTTGTGGGATCCCACTTGATGTTTCTGTTGTTGAAGTTGGTGGAAACACCCTCACCGCTGTTTGTGTTGTGCTGGTGAGGACGCGTGGGCATCCAGAGCTCAACTTACATGAAGTTGTGATGGCAACTTACTATCAGTGACACACTTGCTGTATTCAGTAGCAGATCATCAAGGTTATTATCTAATCTTGAGACTTCCACTATTGACTTAGTGAGACTCTTTGAGTCTCACTGTTACAGTCACTGTTAAAGAGTGGAGGTGGTGAGAGTGGAGTAGCTTACCGAGCCTCTGAGTGCCACTGGAGTGCCACTGAAGTGCCTCTTCAACACACTTACCTGCACCTCAAGTGCTTTTTGTTTTCACACCAATTATGTTTCTCACCAAAGATAACGGCAGAAGTTTGGCGTTGTAGGGTGTGTTAGTGGTAGGGTTTGTAGGGTGTGTTAGTGTTAAGGTTAGTAGGGTGTGTTAGTGGTAGGGTTAGTGGTAGGGTTAGTAAGGGTGTGTTAGTGGTAGGGTTAGTAGGGTGTGTTAGTGGTAGGGTTAGTAGGGTGTGTTAGTGGTAGGGTTAGTAGGGTGTGTGTTAGTGTTAGGGTTAGTAGGGTGTGTTAGTGGTAGGGTTAGTAGGGTGTGTGTTAGTGGTAGGGTTAGTAGGGTGTGTTAGTGGTAGGGTTAGTAGGGTGTGTGTTAGTGTTAGGGTTAATAGGGTGTGTTAGTGGTAGGGTTAGTAGGGTGTGTGTTAGTGGTAGGGTTAGTAGGGTGTGTGTTAGTGGTAGGGTTAGTAGGGTGTGTGTTAGTGGTAGGGTTAGTAGGGTGTGTGTTAGTGGTAGGGTTAGTAGGGTGTGTTAGTGGTAGGGTATGTTGGGTGTATGTTAGTGGTAGGGTTAGTAGTAGTGTGTGTTAGTGGTAGGGTATGTTGGGTGTATGTTAGTGGTAGGGTTAGTAGTAGGGTGTGTTAGTGATAGGGTTAGTAGTAGGGTGTGTTAGTGGTAGGGTTAGTAGTAGGGTGTGTTAGTGGTAGGGTTAGTAGTAGGGTGTGTTTGGTGGTAGTGTTAGTGACGATGGTGGTAGTATTAGCGACGATGGTGGTAGTGTTAGCGACGATGGTGGTAGTGTTAGCGACGATGGTGGTAGTGTTAGCGACGATGGTGGTAGTGTTAGCGACGATGGTGGTAGTGTTAGCGACGATGGTGGTAGTGTTAGCGACGATGGTGGTAGTGTTAGTGACGATGGGGGTAGTGTTAGTGACGATGGTGGTAGTGACGATGGTGGTAATGTTAGTGACGATGGTGGTGGTGGTAGTGACGATGGTGGTAGTGTTAGTGATGATGGTGGTAGTGTTAGTGACGATGGTGGTAGTGACGATGGTGGTAGTGTTAGTGACGATGGTGGTAGTCTAACATTATTACGTATATTAGAGTTTAGAGAATTTTAAATAGAATAATTCAAACATTAATAGATTTGGAAAACTTGCTTTTTCCTTTTATATTATATTAATTTTCGGGAGTCACACCTTGAATTAAGATCCTGGACTTCACCTTAGGAAAGATCCTGGACTTCACCTTGAATTAAGATCCTGGATTTCACCTTAGGAAAGATCCTGGACTTCACCTTGAATTAAGATCCTGGACTTCACCTTAGGAAAGATCCTGGACTTCACCTTGAATTAAGATCCTGGACTTCACCTTAGGAAAGATCCTGGACTTCACCTTAGGAAAGATCTTGGACTTCACCTTAGGAAAGATCCTGGACTTCACCTTTGGAAAGATCCTGGACTTCACCTTAGGAAAGATCTTGGACTTCACCTTAGGAAAGATCCTGGACTTCACCTTAGGAAAGATCCTGGACTTCACCTTAGGAAAGATCCTGGACTTCACCTTAGGAAAGATCTTGGACTTCACCTTAGGAAAGATCTTGGACTTCACCTTAGGAAAGATCCTGGACTTCACCTTGAATTAAGATCCTGGACTTCACCTTAGGAAAGATCCTGGACTTCACCTTAGGAAAGATCCTGGACATCACCTTAGGAAAGATCCTGGACTTCACCTTAGGAAAGATCTTGGACTTCACCTTAGGAAAGATCCTGGACTTCACCTTAGGAAAGATCCTGGACTTCACCTTAGGAAAGATCCTGGACTTCACCTTAGGAAAGACCTTGGACTTCACCTTAGGAAAGATCTTGGACTTCACCTTAGGAAAGATCCTGGACTTCACCTTGAATTAAGATCCTGGACTTCACCTTAGGAAAGATCCTGGACTTCACCTTAGGAAAGATCCTGGACTTCACCTTAGGAAAGATCTTGGACTTCACCTTAGGAAAGATCCTGGACTTCACCTTAGGAAAGATCCTGGACTTCACCTTAGGAAAGATCCTGGACTTCACCTTAGGAAAGACCTTGGACTTCACCTTAGGAAAGATCCTGGACTTCACCTTGAATTAAGATCCTGGACTTCACCTTAGGAAAGATCCTGGACTTCACCTTAGGAAAGATCCTGGACTTCACCTTAGGAAAGATCCTGGACTTCACCTTAGGAAAGATCTTGGACTTCACCTTAGGAAAGATCCTGGACTTCACCTTAGGAAAGATCCTGGACTTCACCTTAGGAAAGATCTTGGACTTCACCTTAGGAAAGATCCTGGACTTCACCTTAGGAAAGATCCTGGACTTCACCTTAGGAAAGATCTTGGACTTCACCTTAGGAAAGATCCTGGACTTCACCTTGAATTAAGATCCTGGACTTCACCTTAGGAAAGATCCTGGACTTCACCTTAGGAAAGATCCTGGACATCACCTTAGGAAAGATCCTGACTTCACCTTAGGAAAGATCCTGGACTTCACCTTAGGAAAGATCCTGGACTTCACCTTAGGAAAGATCCTGGACTTCACCTTAGGAAAGATCCTGGACTTCACCTTAGGAAAGATCCTGGACTTCACCTTAGGAAAGATCCTGGACTTCACCTTAGGAAAGATCCTGGACTTCACCTTAGGAAAGACCTTGGACTTCACCTTAGGAAAGATCTTGGACTTCACCTTAGGAAAGATCCTGGACTTCACCTTGAATTAAGATCCTGGACTTCACCTTAGGAAAGATCCTGGACTTCACCTTAGGAAAGATCCTGGACTTCACCTTAGGAAAGATCTTGGACTTCACCTTAGGAAAGATCCTGGACTTCACCTTAGGAAAGATCCTGGACTTCACCTTAGGAAAGACCTTGGACTTCACCTTAGGAAAGATCCTGGACTTCACCTTGAATTAAGATCCTGGACTTCACCTTAGAAAGATCCTGGACTTCACCTTAGGAAAGATCCTGGACTTCACCTTAGGAAAGATCCTGGACTTCACCTTAGGAAAGATCTTGGACTTCACCTTAGGAAAGATCCTGGACTTCACCTTAGGAAAGATCCTGGACTTCACCTTAGGAAAGATCTTGGACTTCACCTTAGGAAAGATCCTGGACTTCACCTTAGGAAAGATCCTGGACTTCACCTTAGGAAAGATCTTGGACTTCACCTTAGGAAAGATCCTGGACTTCACCTTGAATTAAGATCCTGGACTTCACCTTAGGAAAGATCCTGGACTTCACCTTAGGAAAGATCCTGGACATCACCTTAGGAAAGATCCTGGACTTCACCTTAGGAAAGATCTTGGACTTCACCTTAGGAAAGATCCTGGACTTCACCTTAGGAAAGATCCTGGACTTCACCTTAGGAAAGATCTTGGACTTCACCTTAGGAAAGATCTTGGACTTCACCTTAGGAAAGATCCTGGACTTCACCTTGAATTAAGATCCTGGACTTCACCTTAGGAAAGATCCTGGACTTCACCTTAGGAAAGATCCTGGACTTCACCTTAGGAAAGATCTTGGACTTCACCTTAGGAAAGATCCTGGACTTCACCTTAGGAAAGATCCTGGACTTCACCTTAGGAAAGATCCTGGACTTCACCTTTGGAAAGATCCTGGACTTCACCTTAGGAAAGATCCTGGACTTCACCTTAGGAAAGACCTTGGACTTCACCTTAGGAAAGATCCTGGACTTCACCTTGAATTAAGATCCTGGACTTCACCTTAGGAAAGATCCTGGACTTCACCTTAGGAAAGATCCTGGACTTCACCTTAGAAAAGATCCTGGACTTCACCTTAGGAAAGATCCTGGACTTCACCTTAGGAAAGATCCTGGACTTCACCTTAGGAAAGATCCTGGACTTCACCTTAGGAAAGATCCTGGACTTCACCTTAGGAAAGATCCTGGACTTCACCTTAGGAAAGATCCTGGACTTCACCTTAGGAAAGATCCTGGACTTCACCTTAGGAAAGATCCTGGACTTCACCTTAGGAAAGATCTTGGACTTCACCTTAGGAAAGATCCTGGACTTCACCTTGAATTAAGATCCTGGACTTCACCTTAGGAAAGATCCTGGACTTCACCTTAGGAAAGATCCTGGACTTCACCTTAGGAAAGATCCTGGACTTCACCTTAGGAAAGATCCTGGAATTCACCTTAGGAAAGATCTTGGACTTCACCTTCACTCGCCCCTAGCTTTTATCTCATCCTCATATCTGACATAGAGAGATGTAAACCATTGCAACGTGTCTTCCTCTGCAAGCGAATATAAACCAAATCTTCCAGTGGGCCATAGAAAATATGATCGTCAATGAGGACAAATTTAAGTTACTCCGTTATGGAAAATTTGATGAAATAAAAGCTAGAACGGAGTATAAAACAAATTTTAACCACACAACAGAGCAGAAAACTGATATGAAGGAATTAGGGGTGTTAATGTCAAGAGGATCTCACCTTTAAGGATCACAACTGCGTCATTATCACAACTGCGAGAAAAATAATAGGGTGGATAACGAAAAGCCTTAAAAATAATGAATGCCATGCCAGTGATGATCCTCTCAATCGGAATACTGCTATACACTAAGCCACTTTTAAGGTAGGAGAAATTGGAGACCTGCAGAATGTACAGAGAACCTTCACCGCACGTACAAATTCGATCAAGCACCTTAATTACCGAGAACGTTTGAAGTCCCTTGACATGTACTCCTTAAAATGCAGATGAGAAAAATATATCTTAATTTACACCTGGAAAATCCTAGAGGAACTGGTCCCAAATCTGCGCACTGAAATCAGTCACTCTCTACGAATGCAAAATACTGGGCAGACGGTGAAACATACACTCAATAATAAGCAGGGGCGCCGTGAGTACTGAAAGAAAATACAAAGTGTCAGTGGCCTAAAATTGCTTAGATATGAAAAGAATGTAGAACTGAAGAGGGACACTGTAAGCAAAATGTAAGAGGCTCACCAAATAGAACGAAAGACAGACATGAAGAACCTGGGAGTAATTATATCAGCTGACCTTTCTTTCAACGAACACTAACGCAAATACCACCACAGACGGGAAAAGGATGGGATGGATAATGAGAACTTTCAAAACAAGGAAAATAGTGTCAGTGGTGATGTTTAAATCGTTTGTTCTCTCTGTTAAGATTATTGTTCTGAACACACACAACCCGTGCGGGTTGTGTGTGTATTGTTCCAGTCACGGTATTGTGCCTTTTTTGGTTATTGTTCTGTGTTGACGGCTCTATTCTTAACTATTATTTACATCTCGCATACAACCAATATAACACTTAAATTACTGGGGATACATCGAAGTTCTAAATGTGTACTCGCTGGAACAGAGGAGAGATACATGATACTGGTCCTAAATAAGACTGCCATAACATAGTGGAGTGAGAGATATATAAGTATACGCCGAATCAACCACACATTGATTGATATGCGAGCCAGTGGGCCACCAACAGTAACAGGCTGGATGACCAGCCAAGCACCAAACAAACTTGGCCCTGGACCATGTTGCAGAAGTATGCAAACTTTGAAACCCATCAAAGGTATGTCAAAGTGTCATACCATACTGCCTGCCTTGCACCATGCTGCCTGCCTTGCACCATGCTGCCTGCCTTGCACCATGCTGCCTGCCTTGCACCATGCTGCCTGCCTTGCACCATGCTGCCTGCCTTGCACCGTACTACCTGCCTTGCACCATGCTGCCTGCCTTGCACCGTGCTACCTGCCTTGCACCATGCTGCCTGCCTTGCACCATGCTGCCTGCCTTGCACCATGCTGCCTGCCTTGCACCATGCTGCCTGCCTTGCACCATGCTGCCTGCCTTGCACCATGCTGCCTGCCTTGCACCATGCTGCCTGCCTTGCACCATGCTGCCTGCCTTGCACCATGCTGCCTGCCTTGCACCATGCTGCCTGCCTTGCACCGTACTACCTGCCTTGCACCGTACTACCTGCCTTGCACCGTACTACCTGCCTTGCACCATGCTGCCTGCCTTGCACCGTACTACCTGCCTTGCACCATAATACCTGCCTTGCACCGACTCCTGCCTTGCACCATGCTGCCTGCCTTGCACCGTACTACCTGCCTTGCACCGTACTACCTGCCTTGCACCATGCTGCCTGCCTTGCACCGTACTACCTGCCTTGCACCATGCTGCCTGCCTTGCACCATGCTGCCTGCCTTGCACCGTACTACCTGCCTTGCACCATGCTGCCTGCCTTGCACCGTGCTGCCTGCCTTGCACCGTACTACTGCCTTGCACCGTACTACCTGCCTTGCACCATACTACCTGCCTTGCACCGTACTACCTGCCTTGCACCTGACTCCTGCCTTGACCGTGCTACCTGCCTTGCACCGTACTACCTGCCTTGCACCGTACTACCTGCCTTGCACCGTACTACCTGCCTTGCACCGTACTACCTGCCTTGCACCGTGCTACCTGCCTTGCACCGTACTACCTGCCTTGCACCGTACTACCTGCCTTGCACCGTGCTTGCACCGTTACCCGCTTGCACCGTGCTACCTGCCTTGCACCGTACTACCTGCCTTGCACCGTAGCTACCTGCCTTGCACCGTGCTACTGCCTTGCACCGTGCTACCTGCCTTGCACCGTCACCTGGCACCGTCTACCTGCCTTGACCGTACCTACCTGCCTTGCACCGCACTACACGCCTTGACGTATCCTGCCTGACGACGCTTACGTAACCTGGGTGCTGCACCGATGGACGTACTACCTGCCTTGCACCGTACTACCTGCCTTACACCATGTCATGCCGCGTCATAATGAAGATTTTAAATGTTAATTATGCAACAAGTTATATGCGAGTTATCGTAATGGGTGGGGATGGAGCGTGGTGGGGAGGGAGCGTGGTGGGGAGGAGCGTGGTGGAGGGTGCGTGGTGGAGGCAGCGTGGTGGGGAGGCAGCGTGGTGGGGAGGGAGCGTGGTGGGGAGGGAGCGTGGTGGGGAGGGAGCGTGGTGGGAGGGTGCGTGGTGGGGAGGGAGCGTGGTGGGGAGGGAGCGTGGTGGGGAGGCAGCGTGGTGGGGAGGGTGCGTGGTGGGGAGGGAGCGTGGTGGGGAGGAGCGTGGTGGGGAGGGTGCGTGGTGGGGAGGGTGCGTGGTGGGGAGGAGCGTGGTGGGGAGGGAGCGTGGTGGGGAGGCAGCGTGGTGGGGAGGGAGCGTGGTGGGGAGGAGCGTGGTGGGGAGGGTGCGTGGTGGGGAGGCAGCGTGGTGGATAGGCAGCGTGGTGGGGAGGGAGCGTGGTGGGGAGGGAGCGTGGTGGGGAGGCAGCGTGGTGGGGAGGGTGCGTGGTGGGGGGAGGGTGCGTGGTGGGGAGGCAGCGTGGTGGGGAGGGAGCGTGGTGGGGAGGGAGCGTGGTGGGGAGGGAGCGTGGTGGGGAGGGTGCGTGGTGGAGAGGGAGCGTGGTGGGGAGGGGCGTGGTGGGGAGGGTGCGTGGTGGGGAGGGAGCGTGGTGGGAAGGCAGCGTGGTGGGAGGGAGCGTGGTGGGGAGGGAGCGTGGTGGGGAGGGAGCGTGGTGGGGAGGGAGCGTGGTGGGGAGGGAGCGTGGTGGGGAGGGTGCGTGGTGGGGAGGGAGCGTGGTGGGGAGGCAGCGTGGTGGGGAGGCAGCGTGGTGGGGAGGCAGCGTGTTGGGGAGGGAGCGTGGTGGAGGCAGCGTGTTGGGAGGGAGCGTGTTGGGGAGGGAGCGTGTTGGGGAGGGAGCGTGTTGGGGAGGGAGCGTGTTGGGGAGGGAGCGTGTTGGGGAGGGAGCGTGTTGGGGAGGAGCGTGTGTGGGGAGGGAGCGTGGTGGGGAGCGTGGTGGGAGCAGCGTGGTGGGGAGGCAGCGTGGTGGGGAGGCAGCGTGGTGGGGAGGCAGCGTGGTGGGGAGGGCGTGGTGGGGAGGTGCGTGGTGGGGAGGCAGCGTGGTGGGGAGGCAGCGTGGTGGGGAGGCAGCGTGGTGGGGAGGCAGCGTGGTGGGGAGGCAGCGTGGTGGGGAGGAAGCGTGGTGGGGAGGGAGCGTGGTGGGGAGAGTTATTAAAGGGGAAGGTTCCTGGAACTCTAGTGTGTGAATTAATTAGTTATACTTAGAGAGTCAGTCAATACTGTAAGTGGATAATTATGCTTAAAGTGTCGACTACCATGTGTCACACCAGCCGTGTCACACCCCCAGCCACACCAGCCGTGTCACACCTGCAGCCACACCAGCCGTGTCACACCCCAGCCACACCAGCCGTGTCACACCCGCAGCCACACCGGCCGTGTCACCCCAGCCACACCAGCCGTGTCACACCTGCAGCCACACCAGCCGTGTCACCCCCAGCCACACCAGCCGTGTCACACCTGCAGCCACACCAGCCGTGTTACACACCAGCCACACCGGCCGTGTCACACCTGCAGCCACACCAGCCGTGTCACACCCCAGCCACACCGGCCGTGTCACACCTGCAGCCACAACAGCCGTGTCACACCCCAGCCACACCGGCCGTGTCACACCCCCAGCCACACCAGCCGTGTCACACTCCCAGCCACACCAGCCGTGTCACACCCCCAGCCACACCAGCCGTGTCACACTCCCAGCCACACCAGCCGTGTCACACTCCCAGCCACAACAGCCGTGTCACACCCCCAGCCACACCAGCCGTGTCACACCCCCAGCCATACCAGCCGTGTCACACCCGCAGCCACACCAGCCGTGTCACACCCCAGCCACACCGGCCGTGTCACACACGCCGGCCGTGTCACACACACCGGCCGTGTCACACACACACCAGCCGTGTCACATCCCAGCCACACCGGCCGTGTCACACACGCCGGCCGTGTCACACACACCGACCGTGTCACACACCCCGGCCGTGTCACACACACCGGCCGTGTCACACACCCCGGCCGTGTCACACACATCGGCCGTGTCACACACCGGCCGTGTCACACACACCGGCCGTGTCACACACCCCGGCCGTGTCACACACATCGGCCGTGTCACACACCGGCCGTGTCACACACACCAGCCGTGTCACATCCCAGCCACCCGGCCGTGTCACACACACCGACCGTGTCACACACCCCGGCCGTGTCACACACCCCGGCCGTGTCACACACACCGGCCGTGTCACACACCCCGGCCGTGTCACACACACCGGCCGTGTCACACACACCGGCCGTGTCACACACACCGGCCGTGTCACACACACCGACCGTGTCACACACACCAGCCGTGTCACATCCCAGCTACACCGGCCGTGTCACACACACCGGCCGTGTCACACACACCGGCCGTGTCACACACACCGGCCGTGTCACACACACTGGCCGTGTCACACCGGCCGTGTCACATCCCAGCTGGGGGTGTTGCTACTAGTGTTGGTAAGACACGGGTGCAACAGTTAAGTATCTTGCTAATATTTCAGTGTATACAAGAAGTTTGGTCAGTTGAATACGGAGGTGAGAAGAGCAGCAGTAGATGTGACCTTGAAGGTGGTCACTCAGTCTTGCGCACGGTGAAGCTCAAGCACGAGAAAGAAGCCTTTTATAGTGCCAGGAGCGAGGCACTGAGAATAGTGACGTCATCTCCAGTGACGTCACTATTCTCAGAACAAAACACTGCAGCAGGCCTACTGGCCCATGCTAGGCTGGTCCTTCAACCCAGTTCTTGCTTGTAAGTGTTGCACTTGTCTTATCAACTTAAAAACCATACCACTGGTGGGGTTCGAACCCGCGGTCAGAGAGTCTCAAAACTCCAGACCGTCGCGTAAGGCGCCCGTGGTATGGTTTGTAATTGTGTCATTACGATTTCGTGAGTCCTATCAACTTGTTGGTATTGTTTTAGCAATGTTATATTCAGTGCCAGACACTAACACTACGGTATCTTGGTACAGAGGACATCATCTACAACTTCACTGTCCAGCGTCTTGCTATTAGGGAGAAGACATGGGTTGAAGAACCTGCCTAGCGTGGGCCAGTAGGCCTACTTCAGTTTTCCTCAAGTCTTATGTTCGTACTTGACTATTGTGGTGGTCCTCCTGTGACGTCACTTCATTATCAGCGCCTCGCCTGTGGCACTGTGACGTTGAACACATCTCCAGACTCTGGGACTGACCACCTAAACCTATTTCTTCAAGGTTGATTGACTGATCACACCATCCTTACCTCTCAACTGCTTCTGTGTTTGTCACCTGTGTACTCGACTGATGAAGCCTGCTGTGTACTCGACTGATGAAGCCTGCTGTGTACTCGACTGATGAAGCCTGCTGTGTACTCGACTGATGACGCCTGCTGTGTACTCGACTGATGAAGCCTGCTGTGTACTCGACTGATGAAGCCTGCTGTGTACTCGACTGATGAAGCCTGCAGTGTACTCGACTGATGACGCCTGCTGTGTACTCGACTGATGACGCCTGCTGTGTACTCGACTGATGACGCCTGCTGTGTACTCGACTGATGACGCCTGCTGTGTACTCGACTGATGACGCCTGCTGTGTACTCGACTGATGACGCCTGCTGTGTACTCGACTGATGAAGCCTGCTGTGTACTCGACTGATGAAGCCTGCTGTGTACTCGACTGATGAATCCTGCTGTGTACTCGACTGATGAAGCCTGCTGTGTACTCGACTGATGAAGCCTGCAGTGTACTCGACTGATGACGCCTGCTGTGTACTCGACTGATGAAGCCTGCTGTGTACTCGACTGATGACGCCTGCTGTGTACTCGACTGATGAAGCCTGCTGTGTACTCGACTGATGAAGCCTGCTGTGTACTCGACTGATGAATCCTGCTGTGTACTGACTGATGAAGCCTGCTGTGTACTCGACTGATGAAGCCTGCTGTGTACTCGACTGATGAAGCCTGCTGTGTACTCGACTGATGAAGCCTGCTGTGTACTCGACTGATGAAGCCTGCTGTGTACTCGACTGATGAAGCCTGCTGTGTACTCGACTGATGAAGCCTGCTGTGTACTCGACTGATGAAGCCTGCTGTGTACTCGACTGATGAAGCCTGCTGTGTACTCGACTGATGAAGCCTGCTGTGTACTGACTGATGAAGCCTGCTGTGTACTCGACTGATGAAGCCTGCTGTGTACTCGACTGATGACGCCTGCTGTGTACTCGACTGATGAAGTCTGCTGTGTAGACAAAATGTTTCGGAATAATGATACAAAGGTGTTAGAAATGTCTTATCTACTTGTCGGTATTTCATACCATTATATAAGACAGGTGCAACAGTTATCTTTATTCCGAAATGTTTCGCCTAGATAGTAGACTTCTTCAGTCGAATACAGAGACAAAGCTGTGAAAAGATGATGTAATCAGTCCATCAGCCTCCAAGACTTAGTTTTGAGGTGGTCAGTCCCTCAGCCTGGAGCACAACTCTGCTCCATAGTCTGGAACAATGTCAGTGCTTCAGCCTGGAGCACAACTCTGCTCCATAGTCTGCAACAGTGTCAGTGCTTCAGCCTGTGTCTGCTCCATAGTCTGGAACAATGTCAGTGCTTCAGCCTGGAGCACAACTCTGCTCCATAGTCTGGAACAATGTCAGTGCTTCAGCCTGGAGCACAACTCTGCTCCATAGTCTGCAACAGTGTCAGTGCTTCAGCCTGTGTCTGCTCCATAGTCTGGAACAATGTCAGTGCTTCAGCCTGGAGCACAACTCTGCTCCATAGTCTGGAACAATGTCAGTGCTTCAGCCTGGAGCACAGCTCTGCTCCATAGTCTGCAACAGTGTCAGTGCTTCAGCCTGTGTCTGCTCCACAGTCTGGAACAATGTCAGTGCTTCAGCCTGGAGCACAACTCTGCTCCATAGTCTGCAACAATGTCAGTGCTTCAGCCTGGAGCACAACTCTGCTCCATAGTCTGCAACAGTGTCAGTGCTTCAGCCTGGAGCACAACTCTGCTCCATAGTCTGCAACAGTGTCAGTGCTTCAGCCTGGAGCACAACTCTGCTCCATAGTCTGCAACAGTGTCAGTGCTTCAGCCTGGAGCACAACTCTGCTCCATAGTCAGCAACAGTGTCAGTGCTTCAGCCTGGAGCACACCTCTGCTCCATAGTCTGCAACAGTGTCAGTGCTTCAGCCTGGAGAACAACTCTGCTCCATAGTCTGCAACAGTGTCAGTGCTTCAGCCTGGAGCACAACTCTGCTCCATAGTCTGCAACAGTGTCAGTGCTTCAGCCTGGAGCACAACTCTGCTCCATAGTCAGCAACAGTGTCAGTGCTTCAGCCTGGAGCACAACTCTGCTCCATAGTCAGCAACAGTGTCAGTGCTTCAGCCTGGAGCACACCTCTGCTCCATAGTCAGCAACAGTGTCAGTGCTTCAGCCTGGAGCACAACTCTGCTCCATAGTCTGCAACAGTGTCAGTGCTTCATCCTGGAGCACAACTCTGCTCCATAGTCTGCAACAGTGTCAGTGCTTCAGCCTGGAGCACACCTCTGCTCCATAGTCTGCAACAGTGTCAGTGCTTCAGCCTGGAGCACAACTCTGCTCCATAGTCTGCAACAGTGTCAGTGCTTCAGCCTGGAGCACAACTCTGCTCCATAGTCTGCAACAGTGTCAGTGCTTCAGCCTGGAGCACAACTCTGCTCCATAGTCAGTAACAGTGTCAGTGCTTCAGCCTGGAACACACCTCTGCTCCATAGTCTGCAACAGTGTCAGTGCTTCAGCCTGGAGAACAACTCTGCTCCATAGTCTGCAACAGTGTCAGTGCTTCAGCCTGGAGCACAACTCTGCTCCATAGTCTGCAACAGTGTCAGTGCTTCAGCCTGGAGCACAACTCTGCTCCATAGTCAGCAACAGTGTCAGTGCTTCAGCCTGGAGCACAACTCTGCTCCATAGTCAGCAACAGTGTCAGTGCTTCAGCCTGGAGCACACCTCTGCTCCATAGTCAGCAACAGTGTCAGTGCTTCAGCCTGGAGCACAACTCTGCTCCATAGTCTGCAACAGTGTCAGTGCTTCATCCTGGAGCACAACTCTGCTCCATAGTCTGCAACAGTGTCAGTGCTTCAGCCTGGAGAACAACTCTGCTCCATAGTCAGCAACAGTGTCAGTGCTTCAGCCTGGAGCACAACTCTGCTCCATAGTCAGCAACAGTGTCAGTGCTTCAGCCTGGAGCACAACTCTGCTCCATAGTCTGCAACAGTGTCAGTGCTTCAGCCTGGAGCACACCTCTGCTCCATAGTCAGCAACAGTGTCAGTGCTTCAGCCTGGAGCACAACTCTGCTCCATAGTCTGCAACAGTGTCAGTGCTTCAGCCTGGAGCACAACTCTGCTCCATAGTCTGCAACAGTGTCAGTGCTTCAGCCTGGAGCACAACTCTGCTCCATAGTCAGCAACAGTGTCAGTGCTTCAGCCTGGAGCACAACTCTGCTCCATAGTCAGCAACAGTGTCAGTGCTTCAGCCTGGAGCACACCTCTGATCCATAGTCAGCAACAGTGTCAGTGCTTCAGCCTGGAGCACAACTCTGCTCCATAGTCTGCAACAGTGTCAGTGCTTCAGCCTGGAGCACACCTCTGCTTTATAGTCAGCAACAGTGTCAGTGCTTCAGCCTGGAGCACAACTCTGCTCCATAGTCAGCAACAGTGTCAGTGCTTCAGCCTGGAGCACACCTCTGCTCCATAGTCAGCAACAGTGTCAGTGCTTCAGCCTGGAGCACAACTCTGCTCCATAGTCTGCAACAGTGTCAGTGCTTCAGCCTGGAGCACACCTCTGCTCCATAGTCTGCAACAGTGTCAGTGCTTCAGCCTGGAGAACAACTCTGCTCCATAGTCTGCAACAGTGTCAGTGCTTCAGCCTGGAGCACAACTCTGCTCCATAGTCTGCAACAGTGTCAGTGCTTCAGCCTGGAGCACAACTCTGCTCCATAGTCTGCAACAGTGTCAGTGCTTCAGCCTGGAGCACAACTCTGCTCCATAGTCTGCAACAGTGTCAGTGCTTCAGCCTGGAGCACAACTCTGCTCCATAGTCAGCAACAGTGTCAGTGCTTCAGCCTGGAGCACACCTCTGCTCCATAGTCAGCAACAGTGTCAGTGCTTCAGCCTGGAGAACAACTCTGCTCCATAGTCTGCAACAGTGTCAAGCTGAAGCATCAGAATGAAGACTTATACTGCCTAAGGTGAGGCGCAGAAAATCCTGAAGACAGAAGAGGCGGGAGTCATTAGTAGAAGTAAGATTGTAATGATTGAGTGGCAGTGTAGCAAACCTACTGGGCAGGTCCCTCCTAACTCCAACCTTTCTCACTCATAACTAATGGTGAGGCAATAGTTGTCGAAGATGTTCTCTATACCAAGATACCGCTGTGTTGCAGTGTCTGGCAGTGTGTATACCATTATTATATTAATTACATTTTTGCCTCTAGTGGGCCTCTTCTGTCGTTTTCAAGATTTTCTGCGCCTCATCTTAAGCAGCATATAAGTATAAAATATGTAGAAATGCGAGTGATAGTAATATACGTTGGCTTTTTAATGTTACTAAGAGTGGGTATGTGAGGGTGCCAGGAGTTACCATAGTGGGTATGTGAGGGTGCCAGAAGTTACCATAGTGGGTATGTGAGGGTGCCAGGAGTTACCATAGTGGGTATGTGAGGGTGCCAGAAGTTACCATAGTGGGTCTGTGAGGGTGCCAGGAGTTACCATAGTGGGTATGTGAGGGTGCCAGAAGTTACCATAGTGGGTATGTGAGGGTGCCAGGAGTTACCATAGTGGGTATGTGAGGGTGCCAGGAGTTACCATAGTGGCCCTGAGAAAAACATTACTATAGTGGCCCTGAGGAAAACATTACCATAGTGGCCCTGAGGAAAACATTACCATAGTGGCCCTGAGGAAAACATTACCATAGTGGCCCTGAGGAAAACATTACCATAGTGGCCCTGAGGAAAACATTACCATAGTGGCCCTGAGGAAAACATTACCATAGTGGCCCTGAGGAAAACAGCTGGTATGAGTCACTACAGCTGGTATGAGTCACTACAGCTGGTATGAGTCACTACAGCTGGTATGAGTCACTACAGACAGTTATTAAACAGATCAAACAAAGTTGTCTGCTCCAGATGAAGTTTATTCAAGGGTTCTTAAAGAATGCAAAATGTATGTTAATCTGCTTAACTAGTCTTTTTTCAATATATCATTACAAATAAGCATCATACCTGACATGTGGAAGATGGCTAATGTGATTGCTATCTGAAAAATTACAGCCCAATCAGCCATACATTAAGAGTCATTAAAGCAGATATTAGAAGGCACTTTGGTGAGCATAATTTGATGAGTCTCAACATGCATCAGCAAGGGGCGGTGCGTTTCAAAAAACTTTACTGACCTTTAATAAGGCAAGTGAGGCAGTGGACCATGATAAAGAATACAGTGTTGTCTATTTATATTTCAGTAAGGTGTTAGTCCCACATGCAAGACTTAAAAAAGTAGCAGCATATGGTATTTAAGAACTGAAGAATACCCTAACTCCATTTCCTGATCCTCTTCTCTTCTCCAGTACTTTGGAGAAACTTGCCGCTCTCTGACAGACTTAGACAACACAAAAGTATTAGACTTGTCCACACTAATAATGATCTTTTGATCTAGGGAATTTGATCTGTGCTCCCAATTCCTTAAATTAACCCTGAATGCCTTCCATAATCCCCCTCCCCACAGACGAGTTTAGAGCTTCCCTGTAATAAATAACAAGTCTCTGTCATGTTAGAGATCACAGTCATCCTGGTCTTCTACTAAAACTGTTTACCCTTTTAGCCTTCACAGTCACCGTCTTGTTGAATCCTCCCTTATACACAACTTTCCTTGTGTGAATCTTAGTTCTGCTTTGTCTCTGTAGATACCTTCCTTTCTCATTACACTGTCAAATGCTCCAAACTTCAGAACACTCGTGACTTAACCTGGTCTTTATCTACTTCTCTACTTACCTCTTCTCCTTTCCTATATTTTCATTGCCTTTCCTGTCTTCTGCCTAGGTGGGTTCTGTCCTATGAGGGTCATTAGCTATCATGTTCATGTAGGTTTGCCAGGATGGGTCCTGGTCAGGATCTCCATGTGACTCGGCAGCCAGTGTTCCTCTATTCTCTTGTTCTTAGACTACCTCCACTATTCTACTACTACTACTACTACTATCTCTTCACTAAGACTCCACCCTCTGACCTCTTTTTCACTACCACTAATACCTTTTTATTACCACCTCTACCACTGTTGCACTGCTTTTTGTAGTATTACCACCACTACCCCAATAATACTCCCTCTGATTATACAACTGTCTCATAACCCCCCTCCCCAGTGAAATAGGGATGGATCAAGAAATGCTCATCCCACCCACAGATATACTGGATGGAGAAAGTTGGCAGGAAGCAGGAGCCCCGAAGTCCCAGAAGTTCGTGTTTCCTTGCTTCAGATCAGGCAAGGCGAACCCTCTTCAGGCAGCAAATTCAGGTTGATAAACAAAGGACACCACAAAGGCCTGAAGATATCAGTGTCCCCAAATGTGAAAAGGAGTTTATTCTCACTCCCCAAAACAGTCCTATGAGGTACTACAGAAGGTGAACAACCTTGAATCACCACTTGTTTCAACAGAACTAAAAATCCATTGAACAGGTAACAAAAGGCATACTAATGCGTTATCCACTAGACATGCCTCTCGATGCAATCCATAGTAAAACAAAAATATCCTGAAAGTTGAGTGGCTTTGAGCCAAGAAGGACGGTAGCGTACCCACAAGGCAAGTCTTGATCCAACATATAGGACCTCTAGCAGCTCAATTGGATCTCAGTTGCTGGGGAAATTACCAGGTTAGGACGTACAACCCAGAATCTTGAGGTACTTCAAGTGCCAGAAGTAGAACCAAATGAGCACCCAGTGTCAGTTTAAGAAACTGTGCGGCATCTGTAGTGGGTCTCACGCAACCAAGGAGTGCTTGGATAAACTGAAGACAGGTGAACCTACGGAACCTCGGTATCCGAACTGCGGTAAGAATATTCATTCCTGGAACCTGTACTGCCCGGAGAGGCTCCGCCATGTCAGGGTAGCATGGAAACCCTCAAGTTGTCCAGCCTCCAACATCAAGTAGAGCCCTCACCCCTGATTAACAGCTTCGTCCAGAGGAGGCTACAGTATCACGGAGTCCAGGACCACTTCCCCAGATACAGCAATGTAGGAAGCCGAGGAAACAGCGATGGGATCGCACTTGCTCAGTTAGCTTCCGATACTTCTGCTTAAACTCCCACCCGACAACGGCAGTTGATAGGCTCAGTGCTGCAGGAACACGCTACAAGAATACCACAACAACAATGGCAGCAGCGTCATCGACTGTAGTAACTCTGGTAGCAGCTTTGGACTAGGATACAGCCTTGTGACTTGTGAATTTAGAAATGGAAGAAAGAATGAAGACACTAACCTAGAATGCTCTAGCATGAAGAACAACATAGAGAAGCTTCACAACTCATGTAGACACTGTGAGCGTGAGATTGAGAGACACCTGGGGACTTACACACTTGTGCAACATTTGGGTATCTGTTGTGGAAATGTTTTGCCAAATGGTAAATCCTGCTTCCTCTTTGCAAGCATTCATGGTTTTAAATCAAATAAAAGAACAGTATGAGTCGGTGTTCAGCAACCCACTAAATGACAGCAAGGTAGAGAATGCAGAAACATTTTTCACTCCAGCAGAAGGCCGCGCAGACCACCTGACATGTACTGATCTCATAATTTCGAAAAAGAAATGGATAACATGTCCACTCAGCACCTAGACCAGATTCATGGAATGCTCTGTTTACAAAGAAGTGCAAAGTACCACTAGGGGAAGCCCTCAGTATTCTTTGGAAAAAGAGGTGAAATACCGGAGACCTTAAAGAGTGCAGACTGCAGACACAGCTCCTTTGCATAAGGGAGGTGGTAGAGCACTAGCTAAAAATTACAGACCTGTAGCCCTAAGTTCCCACATAAAAATCTTCGAAAGTGTGATGAGACGGCAGATTACAAATTTCATGGACCAGAACAACGCCATCACCCAAACCAGCATGGTTTTAGAGCAGGACGATCATACCTGTCACAGCTGCTGAACCATTATGACAATTACGGAGGCGTTGGAAGACGACCAAAACGCAGATGTGATTTACACAGATTTTGCAAAGGCGTCTGACATGTGCATTATGGAGTAATACGCACAAAATGAGGGCCATGGGCATTACGAGGAAGGTACAGATGGGTTTTCGGGATGCTAACACACACAACACAAAAAGTAGTAGTAAACAGAGCAAAATCCAGCATCAGGGAGGTACAAAGCTCAGTTTCCCAAGGCACTGTCCTGGCACCTCTGCCGTTTCTCATCCTCATAGCAGACTTAGATAAAAACACCCGTCACAGTTTTGTAACATCATTTGCAGATGGCACTAAAATAAGCATGAAAGTCGCTATGGTAGAAAATTTACAGGAAGATATAAGCCGTGTTTTCCAGTGGGCAATGAAAGTCATCTTGACGTTCAATGGAGATATGTTCCAGCTGCTTAGGTATAGAAAGAATGAAGAACTCAAAAGGAACGCTGTATACAAAACTCAAGATAGAACAAATGGAACACGTGAAAGACTTGGGAATGATTATATCAGCTGACCTTTCTTTCAAAGAACATAAGAAAAAGATCAGGAGGATGATAGGGTGAGTATTGAGAACTTTCAAAACAAGGAAAATACTGCCAATGGTGACACTTTTCAAATCGCTAGTGCTCCGTCAATTGTAATATTGCTCAATGTTGACACCCCTGTTCAAGGCAAGAGAAATATCAAAGATTGAACAGAGATCGTTTACGGCCTACATAGAGAAAGTAAAGCATTTAAATTACTGGGAACGCCTTAGTCTTGAACATGTACTAACTGGAGCGGAGGAGAGACATGATATTATACACCTGGAAAGTACTCGAGGGCCTGGCCCCAAATCTGCACACTGCCATAACATATTGGAGTTAGAGATATGGGAGGAAGTGCAAAATAAACCCAGTGAGGAGCAGGAGTGCGGTGGGGACACTATATCAACATTCGTGGCCCCAGATTATTCAACATCTTACCAGAAGATATCAGAAACACTGCTGGAACAAGTGTAGAAGTCTTCAAGAGAAAACTGGAAAAGTATGTTCAAGTGCCAGATCAACCAGGCTGTGATGGATATGTGGGGCAACGGGCCTCCAGCAGCAACATCCTGGTTGACAAGAATAGCACCAGACTAGCCTGGCCCATGGCTGGGCTCTGAGAGTAACGAAACTGGAAACTCATCAAAGGTATATCAAAGGTAAAGATGGCAGTGGTGTGCATGTATGGTGGATAGATGGCAATGGTGGGTCTGTATAGTGGCAGTGATGGGTTTGTATGGTGGACAGGCAGCGAGCGTTCAAGGCAACACGCTTCCTTCCCATTCTCACTTTAACTTGCTATCACCTTTCTGATGGTGATCAATATTTTGCTCCAGTTTTTGGCTTTGATGTTTGCTATGAAGTAAATTTAACTGATACGGCAGTTTGTCTCGTTCTGTTTACACTTCACATAACACCTGTTTATGTACTGTATATCATACACAATTTCCTCTTCTAGCACCACAATAATATTTCCATATAACCATTCTGACAGCACACTTTTTAAAGTATGGTGCTTATGATAAATTTCCACTTTCAATACACTGTTTAAATGTCTGATTTGGTTGGTAAGAAGCGGGACTTGTTATTATTGACAGTCACTCTTCTGCAAGACCTTCACATGAATATCAGTCAGTAATCTAAGTTTAAACGTGCAACCTACAGCAGTAGTGCGCATATTAATTGGGACAGTGGTGAAATAAGACATTTGGGAAATTAATGTTTATTTGAAAAATACATGACAATGAATGATATGACATAATTGATTTAAAGAGATATGACTACCCTTTGCTTTTATAAGCATTGCTAAACTCTTTGACATAGGTGACCAATGTTCAACACATTTTGGCAAGTTCTTCGCCCTGGTACCAGGTCCTAATAACAGCAGCACTTAGCTCCTCCACAGTTGAACAGTATTATTTTACGATCCTGTGTTTGGTTATTGCCCATAGTCTCAATTGGGTTAAGGTCCAAGCCAGTTAAGAATGCTTAGCCCACTCTCTTCAAAGAATGCCAGCATTTTTCTGGAAGTGTGACATGGAGCAAGATCCTGCTGGAAAAGGCCTTCTCCATTAGGAAAGTCTCTATCCACATTGGGAAGCAAATAAGTTGCCAGGATTGCCTTGTATTCGTCACTGTTGATCGTTCACTCAACAATAACAAGCCATCCAGGGCCTTTAGCAGTAAAACTTCCCCAAAATATCTTAGGTGTGTGTTTTGGCGCTTGTTGAATGTGTCCATTCTCTCTACCACTGATCTGTAGCCACGTACTACTGCTAAATGCGCCTCATCTGAAAATATAACTTTTCTCCATTCATATGATCGAGTGCCCACCACAGCCTTCATCGAAAAGTTGAAGAATCAAAATTACTCCAGTTGAAGCCAAATCTCTGTAGATCTTTGTTGGTTTTCTTGGGATCCTTCACACTATTTTTTATAACCTTGTCATTGTGAGGCGTTGTCTTGGTCGATGCAGCGCTCTACAATCACAGTGTTGTCTTGGTCGATGCAGCGCTCTACAATCACAGTGTTGTCTTGGTCGATGCAGCGCTCTACAATCAGTGTTGTCTTGGTCGATGCAGCGCTCTACAATCACAGTGTTGTCTTGGTCGATGCAGCGCTCTACAATCACAGTGTTGTCTTGGTCGATGCAGTGCTCTACAATCACAGTGTTGTCTTGGTCGATCCAGCGCTCTACAATCACAGTGTTGTCTTGGTCGATGCAGCGCTCTACAATCACAGTGTTGTCTTGGTCGATCCAGCGCTCTACAATCACAGTGTTGTCTTGGTCGATGCAGTGCTCTACAATCACAGTGTTGTCTTGGTCGATGCAGTGCTCTACAATCACAGTGTTGTCTTGGTCGATGCAGTGCTCTACAATCAGTGTTGTCTTGGTCGATGCAGCGCTCTACAATCAGTGTTGTCTTGGTCGATGCAGTGCTCTACAATCAGTGTTGTCTTGGTCGATGCAGCGCTCTACAATCACAGTGTTGTCTTGGTCGATGCAGCGCCTACAATAAAGTGTTGTCTTGGTCGATGCAGCGCTCTACAATCACAGTGTTGTCTTGGTCGATGCAGTGCTCTACAATCAGTGTTGTCTTGGTCGATGCAGCACTCTACAATCACAGTGTTGTCTTGGTCGATGCAGTGCTCTACAATCACAGTGTTGTCTTGGTCGATGCAGTGCTCTACAATCAGTGTTGTCTTGGTCGATGCAGCGCTCTACAATCAGTGTTGTCTTGGTCGATGCAGCGCTCTACAATCAGTGTTGTCTTGGTCGATGCAGCGCTCTACAATCACGTGTTGTCTTGGTCGATGCAGCGCTCTACAATCACAGTGTTGTCTTGGTCGATGCAGCGCTCTACAATCACAGTGTTGTCTTGGTCGATGCAGCGCTCTACAATCACAGTGTTGTCTTGGTCGATGCATGCTCTACAATCACAGTGTTGTCTTGGTCGATGCAGCGCTCTACAATCAGTGTTGTCTTGGTCGATGCAGCGCCTACAATCAGTGTTGTCTTGGTCGATGCAGCGCTCTACAATCACAGTGTTGTCTTGGTCGATGCAGCGCTCTACAATCATGTTGTCTTGGTCGATTGGCTCTACTGCAGTGTTGTCTTGGTCGATGCGCTCTACAATCACAGTGTTGTCTTGGTCGATGCAGTGCTCTACAATCAGTGTTGTCTTGGTCGATGCAGCGCACTACAATCAGTGTTGTCTTGGTCGATGCAGCGCTCTACAATCACAGTGTTGTTTTAGTCGATGCAGTGCTCTACAATCAGTGTTGTCTTGGTCGATGCAGCGCTCTACAATCAGTGTTGTCTTGGTCAATGCAGCGCTCTACAATCACAGTGTTGTCTTGGTCGATGCAGCGCTCTACAATACAGTGTAGTCTTGGTCGATGCAGCGCTCTACAATCACAGTGTTGTCTTGGTCGATGCAGTGCTCTACAATCACAGTGTTGTCTTGGTCGATGCAGCGCTCTACAATCACAGTGTTGTCTTGGTCGATGCAGGCCTACAATCACGTGTTGTCTTGGTCGATGCAGCGCTCTACAATCACAGTGTTGTCTTGGTCGATGCAGCGCTCTACAATCAGTGTTGTCTTGGTCGATGCAGCGCTCTACAATCAGTGTTGTCTTGGTCGATGCAGTGCTCTACAATCACAGTGTTGTCTTGGTCGATGCAGCGCTCTACAATCACAGTGTTGTCTTGGTCGATGCAGCGCTCTACAATCACAGTGTTGTCTTGGTCGATGCAGCGCTCTACAATCACAGTGTTGTCTTGGTCGATGCAGCGCTCTACAATCACAGTGTTGTCTTGGTCGATGCAGTGCTCTACAATCACAGTGTGTCTTGGTCGATGCAGTGCTCTACAATCACAGTGTTGTCTTGGTCGATGCAGCGCTCTACAATCACAGTGTTGTCTTGGTCGATGCAGCGCTCTACAATCACAGTGTTGTCTTGGTCGATGCAGCGCTCTACAATCAGGTTGTCTTGGTCGATGCAGCGCTCTACAATCACAGTGTTGTCTTGGTCGATGCAGTGCTCTACAATCAGTGTTGCCTTGGTCGATGCAGCGCTCTATCATGTTGCTGTGATCGCCTACAATCGTGTTGCTTGGTCGATGCAGCGCTCTACAATCAGTGTTGTCTTGGTCGATGCAGCGCTCTACAATCACAGTGTTGTCTTGATCGATGCAGCGCTCTACAATCACAGTGTTGTCTTGGTCGATGCAGCGCTCTACAATCACAGTGTTGTCTTGGTCGATGCAGCGCTCTACAATCACAGTGTTGTCTTGGTCGATGCAGCGCTCTACAATCAGTGTTGTCTTGGTCGATGCAGCGCTCTACAATCACAGTGTTGTCTTGGTCGATGCAGCGCTCTACAATCAGTGTGGTCTTGGTCGATGCAGCGCTCTACAATCAGTGTTGTCTTGGTCGATGCAGTGCTCTACAATCACAGTGTTGTCTTGGTCGATGCAGCGCTCTACAATCAGTGTTGTCTTGGTCGATGCAGCGCTCTACAATCAGTGTTGTCTTGGTCGATGCAGCGCTCTACAATCAGTGTTGTCTTGGTCGATGCAGCGCTCTACAATCAGTGTTGTCTTGGTCGATGCAGCGCTCTACAATCACAGTGTTGTCTTGGTCGATGCAGCGCTCTACAATCAGTATTGTCTTGGTCGATGCAGCGCTCTACAATCAGTGTTGTCTTGGTCGATGCAGTGCTCTACAATCACAGTGTTGTCTTGGTCGATGCAGCGCTCTACAATCAGTGTTGTCTTGGTCGATGCAGCGCTCTACAATCACAGTGTTGTCTGCTTCAGAATCTGACCAACAGTCAACTTTGCTAGGCTCAAATTTTCGGCACTTTGATACTCAAATCAGCATGTTTTCTAAGAGCTACTATACTTGCACGCTTGCTAGGTGTAACATCATCCACCATGAATTTAAGCAGTAATCATGAATAGAGCGAAACCACATTCACTCACAGAGCACACTTGGAGGAATAACCTTACAGACCCACAGCTGTGGTAGCACTGACGAGAGTCGCAGGTTAACACCATACTTGGATGATTGCCAGAAGTCAGTAGCAAACTCTTCTGAAAAAAAAGGAAATCAAACTACATTAATTAAGCTGGAGACTAAGACATGAGATAATTACAAAATTTACTCCTGTCCCAATTATTTTGCACACTACTGTATTCATATGACACTAATTGTGTGCTTATATCCTAGCCACACCTTATAGAACTTTAAATGATGACAGTTCTACCCTAGCCACACCTTATCTTAGTACCAAGGTGACTCATAGCAGAACTTCATCAAAGTTCTATACATGTCCTAGTAACATCTTGTTTGCTAGTGTCTCCATGCCTTCAGCACTTGCCATCAAGACAGTCTTAAGTGATCATATGTCAACATGTCTAGAAAGACAATATTCTTCTCAAATAAACAATTAGTGTTCTTACGGTATACATTGTGTTCCGTCAGTATTATTACAATTTTGTTGCTACCCTTTAGTGTGTGTGTATACGTACTCAATTATGGTTGTGTGTGTGTGTTGAGGGTGGTGTGTGCGTGTTGAGGGTGGTGTGTGTGTGTTGAGGGTGGTGTGTGTGTGTTGAGGGTGGTGTGTGCGTGTTGAGGGTGGTGTGTGCGTGTTGAGGGTGGTGTGTGGTGTTGAGGTGTGTGTGCGTGTTGAGGTGGTGTGCGTGTTGAGGTGGTGTTGGGAGGTGGTGTGTGCGTGTTGAGGGTGGTGTGTGCGTGTTGAGGTGGTGTGTGCGTGTTGAGGGTGGTGTGTGGTGTTGAGGGTGGTGTGTGCGTGTTGAGGTGGTGTGTGTGTGGTGTTGAGGGTGGTGTGTGCGTGTTGAGGGTGGTGTGTGCGTGTTGTGGGTGGTGTGTGCGTGTTGAGGGTGGTGTGTGTGTGTTGAGGGTGGTGTGTGTGTTGAGGGTGGTGTGTGCGTGTTGAGGGTGGTGTGTGCGTGTTGAGGGTGGTGTGTGCGTGTTGAGGGTGGTGTGTGTGTGTTGAGGGTGGTGTGTGCGTGTTGAGGGTGGTGTGTGCGTGTTGAGGGTGGTGTGTGCGTGTTGAGGGTGGTGTGTGCGTGTTGAGGGTGGTGTGTGCGTGTTGAGGGTGGTGTGTGGTGTTGAGGGTGGTGTGTGCGTGTTGAGGGTGGTGTGTGTGTTGAGGGTGGTGTGTGGGGTTGAGGGTGGTGTGTGCGTGTTGAGGGTGGTGTGTGCGTGTTGAGGGTGGTGTGTGCGTGTTGAGGGTGGTGTGTGCGTGTTGAGGTGGTGTGTGCGTGTTGAGGGTGGTGTGTGCGTGTTGAGGGTGGTGTGTGCGTGTTGAGGTGGTGTGTGCGTGTTGAGGGTGGTGTGTGCGTGTTGAGGGTGGTGTGTGCGTGTTGAGGTGGTGTGTGCGTGTTGAGGGTGGTGTGCGTGTTGAGAGTGGTGTGTGCGTGTTGAGCGTGGTGTGTGCGTGTTGAGGGTGGTGTGTGCGTGTTGAGCGTGGTGTGTGCGTGTTGAGCGTGGTGTGTGCGTGTTGAGAGTGGTGTGTGCGTGTTGAGCGTGGTGTGTGCGTGTTGAGGGTGGTGTGGCGTGTTGAGGGTGGTGTGGTGGTGTTGAGGGTGGTGTGTGCGTGTTGAGCGTGGTGTGTGCGTGTTGAGGGTGGTGTGTGCGTGTTGAGGGTGGTGTGTGCGTGTTGAGGGTGGTGTGTGCGTGTTGAGGGTGGTGTGTGTGCGTGTTGAGGGTGGTGTGTGCGTGTTGAGGGTGGTGTGTGCGTGTTGAGGTGGTGTGTGCGTGTTGAGGTGGTGTGTGTGCGTGTTGAGGGTGGTGTGTGCGTGTTGAGGGTGGTGTGTGCGTGTTGAGCGTGGTGTGTGCGTGTTGAGGGTGGTGTGTGCGTGTTGAGGGTGGTGTGTGCGTGTTGAGGGTGGTGTGTGTGCGTGTTGAGGGTGTGTGCGTGTTGAGGTGGTGTGTGGCGTGTTGAGGTGGTGTGTGCGTGTTGAGGTGGTGTGTGCGTGTTGAGGGTGGTGTTGTGCGTGTTGAGGTGTGTGTGTGGCGTGTTGAGGGTGGTGTGTGCGTGTTGAGGGGTGGTGTGTGCGTGTTGAGCTGGTGGTGTGTGGTGTGCGTGTGAGGGTGGTGTGTGCGTGTTGAGGGTGGTGTGTGCGTGTTGAGGTGGTGTGTGCGTGTTGAGGTGTGTGTGCGTGTTGAGGTGGTGTGTGCGTGTTGAGAGTGGTGGTGCGTGTTGAGGGTGGTGTGTGCGCGTTGAGGGTGGTGTGTGCGTGTTGAGCGTGGTGTTGTGCGTTGAGGGTGGTGTGTGCGTGTTGAGGTGGTGTGTGCGTGTTGAGGTGGTGTGTGCGTGTTGAGGGTGTGTGCGTGTTGAGGTGGTGTGTGCGTGTTGAGCGTGGTGTGTGCGTGTTGAGGGTGGTGTGTGCGTGTTGAGGTGGTGTGTGCGTGTTGAGGGGTGGTGTGTGCGTGTTGAGGGTGGTGTGGCGTTGGGTGTGTGCGTGTTGAGGTGGTGTGTGCGTGTTGAGGGTGTGTGTGCGTGTTGAGGGTGGTGTGTGCGTGTTGAGGTGGTGTGTGCGTGTTGAGGGTGGTGTGTGCGTGTTGAGGGTGGTGTGTGGCGTGTTGAGGGTGGTGTGTGTGCGTGTTGAGGTGGTGTGTGCGTGTTGAGGTGGTGTGCGTGTTGAGGGTGGTGTGTGCGTGTTGAGGGTGGTGTGGCGTGTTGAGGTGGTGTGTGTTGGTGGTGTGTGTTGAGGGTGGTGTGTGCGTGTTGAGGGTGTGGCGTGTTGAGGTGGTGTGGCGTGTTGAGGGTGGTGTGTGTTGAGGGTGGTGTGTGTGCGTGTGAGGTGGTGTGTGCGTGTTGAGGGTGGTGTGTGCGTGTTGAGGGTGGTGTGTGCGTGTTGAGGGTGGTGTGTGGCGTGTTGAGGGTGGTGTTGTGCGTGTTGAGGGTGTGTGTGCGTGTTGAGGGTGGGTGTGCGTGTTGAGGGTGGTGTGTGCGTGTTGAGGGTGGTGTGTGGCGTGTTGAGGTGGTGTGTGCGTGTTGAGGGTGGTGTGAGCGTGTTGAGGGTGGTGTGTGGCGTGTTGAGGGTGGTGTGTGGCGGTGTTGAGGGTGGTGTGTGGCGTGTTGAGGGTGGTGTGGTGCGTGTTGAGGGTGGTGTGTGTGCGTGTTGAGGGTGGTGTGTGCGTGTTGAGGGTGTGTGCGTGGGGTGTGTGCGTGTTGAGGGTGGTGTGGCGTGTTGAGGGTGGTGTGTGCGTGTGAGGGTGGTGTTCGTGTTGAGTGTGTAGCGTGAGAGGTGTGAGGTGTGGGTGTTGGGTGTGATTTTGGGACAGGTGGATGACCCGCTGTGGCTTCAGGTATACCCGCCCCTCTGCCACAGTTTTGCCCCTCTCCTCTCCTCCTGCCTGCTCCCCCTGCCCTCTCACAAACACCACTCGTGCATTGTTTCACTAACTTTGGTCTTGTTTACTCGTGTTTCTTGATGATGAACATGAAGGAGCGGTGATGATCACCTGCAGCTGCACTAACTGCTTGATGAGTCTCTCCAACACTGTACCTGGTGGTGTCTTGAGTCTCCACCACCACTAACCTGTCACCCACTACTCAAACCCCTCACTCCCCCCCACGCTTGTTTTATATTGTGAGTTTTGTTTGAGCTCAGCGGATGCATGATGTGCTTCAGGAGTTTCTTTGAAGATTGTTTTTCTTTAACTTAATATTTTTCTAATATTAATGTTAAGACTCGTGGCAATATGTTGTGGTTCTCAGCCAGGCTACTAAGTAGCTTGGGTGTACACGTGTGTACACTCGTCTCGACACACACACACTGAACATGTGTGTGTACTCACCTGGAACACACACGCTAACGCTACTAAGCACACACCGCAGATTGGACTAATGAACGTCAAATAAATTTTAATGTTGATATATGCAAAGAGGCGTATAGTAGATGTTACTGGTGCCACCTCTACCACCTTCCTCACCATACTTATATATATATATATATATATATATATATATATATATAATGTATATAATATGTCGTGCCGAATAGGTAAAACTAGCGATTTTGGCTTCAATAGCAACGCTCTTCTTGCCGAATATAGCAAGCGAAAATTTGTGTATGCAATAATTTCGCAATAATCATTCTGAACCTAAGGAAAAAAATTATATTTCATTGTGTTTATTATTAAATAATTATAAACTTATCTAAAATATATTTAGTTGGATTAGCCTAAAGTAAATTGCGCTTGTTATAATAAGGTAAGGTAAGTTTTCTAAGGTTCTCTTTGTACAAAATTATTAATTTTTACGTTAACATAAATGAAAAAAATATCTTTAAACGTATGAGAGAAAATTTTAGAAAGGACTTAATTTTAAATGAGTTCTTGCTAATTGACCAGTTGTTTTACCTATTCGGCACGACATTATATATATATATATATATATAACAACGCTGCGATAGTCAGAGTGAACCCATGCTGGCTTGGCCGCCTCATGGTGAGCGAAAACTCATGACTCTTCAGTCCACGGGACACACAACTCAAAAATCGCACCCAGTAGGTGTTGTACCCGTCATCCGAGGACATACGGTGGTGTGGATGCCTCTGAGCTAATTTCTACTCCCTGTTTGGTGTACTAGCTAGTCGCAGTGTTGTTATTGATCAATACCACTCGTTCGTGGGTACAGTAATATAAAATACTGCTTGTTGAGGCTAGTACACCAAACAGGGGTAGAATGAAATTGGCTCAGAGGCGTCCACACCACCGTATGTCCTCGGATGACGGGTACAACACCTAGCTTGACTGAGTACGTCATCTTTGAGGATTGTGTGGTCCCGTGGACTAGAGTGTCATGAGTTTTCCCTCACTATGAGGCGGGCCAAAGCAGCATGGGTTCGACTCCTTGGCTAGTCGCAGTGTTGTTATTGATCAATACCACTCGTTCGTGGGATGTGACAAAACACTGACATTTGTATATTTGCTTTTCATTTCTTAGATTTGTATATGAGCTTCCTCTGCATGTATACCAGTAGATGGTGATTCATCCTGCACGCTGGAATGCACCACCACACTTAAATACATTAATTACATTCACATCTACGGTCACACTATATATATATATATATATATATATATATATATATATATATATATATATATATATATATATATACATACACTATATAAGGCTACGTAATACAACCTGAAGAAAACTATGAGGTAAAGTGTGTGTGTGTGTGTGTCAAAGCATCTGTGTATGTGTTAAAATACTGGAAGTGTTAGGGATTAGAGTAATTATTCAGAAAAAAATGACAGAAGTCGCATAGGTCTTAACGATTCCTGGTATCATCTCCGTACGAGCAACTTGGTCTCGTGCTCACTGTACGTGGTCCAGTACGTGGTTCAGTACGTGGTCCAGTACGTGGTTCAGTACGTGGTTCAGTACGTGGTCCAGTACGTGGTTCAGAACTTGGTCCAGTACGTGGTTCAGTACGTGGTCCAGTACGTGGTCCAGTACGTGCTTCAGTTCGTGATTCAGTATGTGATCCAGTACGTGTCCAGTACGTAGTTCAGTACGTGGTCCAGTATGTGGTTCAGTACGTGGTTCAGTATGCAAATTTGGAAGCAGTCCAGAGTCTACTGTATTTCGTGGCCTTCTTGTCCTCTGCAGTACCTTGGAGGAACTGGCAGCTTTCTGACACTTAGAGCACAAAAGAAGTGTTAGTCTTGCCAACAATAACAATGATCTTTTCTGTCATGTTACAAATCACAGTCTGCCAGAACTGTCTACCCTTCTAGCCTTCACAGTCGCCGTCTTTTTAAAGCATCCATTTATACACAACATTCCTAACATGAATCCTAGTTCTATCCTTGTCTCTGTATATACCTTCCTTTCTCATTACATTGTCAAATGTTCCAAATTTCAGAAAACACTTGACGTGATCTTATATTTATCTTTCTCTCCCCACTTGCAGTTTGGGTTAGGTATGGTTCGTCAGGAAACGGTACAAGTGTTTCCTGACGGCGGGTTTTGGTCATATGACCTGCAGCTGCATCTTTTGATCATCTGACCGAGGCCTTCCGCTGGTTTACCGGTCCACCTCTTTAAAAAAGTATGGCTATAATTATAACCACTAGGCTCCCTGTAGTGATCCTGTGATGATATATTCGCCAGGAACGAACTCCTGACACGGGTCTTTACGTAATGTAATGTACGTTTACAGCTCTTTGGCGGGGGCAGCTCTATCATAAGGGGGCGACGAGTCTTCATCACAAGTGGTGTAGCTGTTAGCTACAATCGTCGTAGATGCCCTGTAGCTGGAGCACTGCATGTCTTCGTTTCAAGTGGTGTCTTGAGTCGGGTGTGTACGATGGTGTGTCATCATCACCTCAACACACTCGTCTGCTGTCTTCCCCGTTCGCAGGGAGTAGCAGAGGTGCTAGCTCAGGTGTTAGGGTTAAATCTCTGGTATCTCAGGGTCGGTGTACTTACTGGTATGAGGATCTCAACTAAAAAATTCTGCTCCATTTGAGTCATTCGTGGCACTCTTGTTGCAGCCAGAGTGCCTGAGTGACTCGAGATTCTCTAAATGTCCCCGAGTGTTTCTCTATTCTCTTATTCCTATAGATTAGTACTACTACTATTTTTCTCAAACACTTCACTCTCTGTTCCTTTTTTCACTACCACTACCTTACTGCTTACCTTCTTATTACTCTTCTAATTGTTATCACTACTTCTAATAATACAGTACTACTCCCTCCTCCCGTTCTACCACTCCCGTCCTCCGTCCCCCATTTATATATATATGGCCCTTCCTTCCGCACTTGTTTATGACTAGTTAATAATCCCGTCGGACTTTTAAGCATCGTCATAATGGTCTCATAGTGAGGGTTATTTTTTGTATTGGAAGGTGTCCCCAGAATTTTCCTGGGTCTTTCTGGTTGCATTCCAGGGGGTGCAGTTGGAGGGACGTTATTAAATTTAGATATTTGACAACACGGGCTGTGAAATTTATACGTTCCTTCTAATCCGCAGTTTCTCCTGCTTTAAGAGGCGTATGAGTTTCCCCGTCTCCCCAAATCATGTTTATTTTTCCCCTATAATCTACCTTGTCCATAATTACTATCATTTGCTTTGTCTGTTTCAGTTAAGTTTCCCGGATCTTTCCTTAATCCATGGTTAACTTATCAAACTTGAGAACAATTGTGGGGGGGGTCCGGGCTTTGCTCAGAGTTTAAGTATACCATGAATTAAGGAAAGATCCTGGACTTCACCTTGAAAACAGACAAAAACAAATGCGTGTAATTTTTAGACAAGGTAGATTATAGTGGAAAAAACATTAAAGACGGAACCCAAAGTGCCCTTTAAATGGGACTGTTGTATTCATCTTTTCCATGTACTGTGTTGTATATGGAAAACAATTTAAACCTTAGACCAAAGTTGGAAAAGGAAGTGTAGTGAGTTTACCAAAAAAAAAATGCCGATAAAATAATGTACAAGTACAAAATGGCTGCCAGAGGTAAAACACATACCTAAGACCGATAATGTTCCCGTTTTTATAGAAACTAGTAAATATAACCCCTGAAGGATGCTTTTGGGAGTTAGCGCCCCCCCCCGGTTCTAGACGGGGGGGCTCCTAGGAGATCAAGGCCTGATCAACCCGGTTTTTTCTCTCACACACAGTCCAGTGTGCAATTTCAGCCCGGGTTCAGGGAAATGGTTGGAGGACCTTGTTAATCTCCCTCGAAACACACAAATAATAATAATAATATTTTAAAAAAATATATATTTCTACACTTTACACCTAAAAAGGAGGAATATTGCAAATAATTTAGCAGGAAAAAACCAGGAGGCAGCTCAGATGAAAACTCGCCCCACACACGAACTTTTAAATCTCTGCACCAAATTCACCTTAAACCAACAAATAATAGAGCCTAACAAGATTGGGGTATACGCTGGACCTCATCTTCACTAA
>WNWK01005914.1:0-35000 GCA_009830355.1 Cherax destructor
ATATTTTAATGATGACCTTTGTAGCTGTTTTTTTTATTTCTTGGCAATTTTTTATACATTTTTATTAGTGTTTATTTAAGTTTACTCTAACCATGCATTTTTACTTTCCTTATTCCAAACAAGCAATCTACAAGCAAGTACACCAGATGGTCTTTAGTCATTCAAGAATGCAACCCAACTATTATTGTATATATCTGCCTGGTAAGCAGAATATTAATGTTGCTTAGTATTCAGCTAGGATAGTATCCAGCTAGGATAGTATCCAGCTTGGATAGTATCCAGCTTGGATAGTATCCAGCTTGGATAGTATCCAGCTTGGATAGTATTCAGCTTGGATAGTATCCAGCTTGGATAGTATCCAGCTTGAATAGTATCCAGCTTGGATAGTATCCAGCTAGAATAGTATCCAGCTAGGATACTATCCTAGCTGAATACTAAGCAACAGGCATGCAAATACAAAATAGATTTTTCAGTATAACCCATTTTCTGATAATTCTTTGTCATTTATTTGTTTGCAGGAATAGGTATTTCTGGAATATTATGTACTAATAAAAAAAATATTTGTTTTGCAAATTTTGCCTTAAATTTTTTTTTGAGGTAATTCATGACAAACTGATTTGTTTTAAAAGAATTGCTCTACAGTATGTATCAGTTTTATTTTGGATTACTTTTCTACCACTCTTCATGATGGATTTCTAGGGAGTATATATATTGTGTGATGATGCCAACAGAATATGGATCAAGATGTAATGTATGTACGTTTTTGCATATTTATTAACCCTTAAACTGTCCAAATGTAGATCTACGTTCACGTGCGTAGCGCTCCGACCTTTATTTTCTCCATTTGAAAGCATGTTAAAAAAAAAAATAGTAGATCTACATTCGGAGCACTATGCACATGAACGTAGATCTACGTTTGGACAGTTTAAGGGTTAAAGAAAACATTCTACCATGAGTGGCTTCTTCAGTCCTAATAATTAGGACTGAAGAAGCGACTCGTGATAAAAATATTTTCCTTCAAATATCCTGAACTGTGTTGTTATCCACACGGAACTGTAGCAAGATATTTGTGCAGTATGTTTGTGTATGTGAGATTACTAGTACTTTTGCAGCATTTGTATGCACATTTTACTTTCCACTTTTACCAATAGGTAAATTGATAATCACAGAAAATTCAGTATTCTACTTCACTGCAATGACTGGTACTATGTTGCAGGTTTAATGCCTGCACTACACCTCTTCTGGACCTTCCCAATCAAAACTTGCATCATCAACACAACCTCTTTTCTGTCTCGTAACATCAAAGGAAAATAAAATATGTACTGATTTTTTTTTTTTTTTTTTTTTTTTTTGCAAATAGAAGTTGTAAATTTTCATAATTGTATTTAACCCTTAAACGGTCCAAACGTATATATACGTTCTTACCGCTACTGCCCCGAATATTTCGAAATTTTTTTTTTTAGAAATGAAGAGCACATTTTTTTAAGTGATATAGAATTTGAAAAAAAATCTAGGGTCAGTAGTTACCGAGATATGAGGCGGAGAAGTTGGCTCTGGATGCTCACCTGACAGCAACAGGAGTCCTGCCACTTGCAGAATCGTTGCCGATACACCTTTTTTTTCTCATTTTTTTATTATTTTATATAATTTTTATGTTTTGAGAATTACAATTTGTAGTAGTTCTTGTGATTTCATAGCCAATCTGTGTTCTGACAGTAATATTAGGTACTGAAATTGTACTCAAATGATAATAATAATGATAGTGCATAAGAATAATAATAATAATAATGATAGTGCATGTTAATAATAATAATAATGATAGTGCATAATAATAATATTAATAATAATGATAGTGAATAATAATAATAATAATAATAATAATAATATATAATAATATGTAATAATTATTACAATAAATTTCAACCCTAAGCATTATATAAAATATGTGTCACTGCCTTATGTCATCTGATCTCCACTAATCATGACTGGTGACATTTGGTGTGGGTGAGGCTAGTCTTATCTCTTCTTATCAGTCCAGTAATTACAGTGATGACATTTGAAGCTTACACTGCTTCCCTTTATTTGTTACTCAAATTTGTCTGTCTGTGTGTCGTCTCCTTTCTGTCTGCTTGTCTCAGAGAGTAGCTCATGAACCAAAGGTATTATGCAGATCCCAAGCACAGTATAACACTTTGTCTGGATTTTTGGAGTTATCCTAGGTAATTTACACTAGGTATAATTGTATTTACGTATGTGTTCCTGTGAGATAGAGACAAAGAGACAGATAAATACAGACAGACAGACGGATACAAAGACAGCCAATCAGGTACCCAGCTGGCAAGCCAGCTGCTGGCAGCCAGGTGGCCAGCCAGCCAGCCAGGTGGCCAGCCAGCCAGCCAGCCAGCTGGCCTGCCAGCCTGCCGACATCACTTTCCACTTAAAAACGGAGTGTTAATATGACATGACATCAGTGAATCCTTGGTGTTTCCCGCAGTGTTTGCTCTGGCTGGCTCTCAATTTAACTGGTGCTCCCAAAAGGTACTAAGTGGTCCCAGATTTGTTTAATATGGCGCACACCGAGTGTTAGGACCCTTTTTATGCTGACCAGGCATCTCAGGCCAATCATGCCAAATTTGGAGGAATGAAAAATAAAACATAAATACAGTATACGTTTGGGGCAGTAGCGGTAAGAACGTATATATATGTTTGGACCGTTTAAGGGTAAAATATATACAGTAGGTTGTGTTACAAAAATATAATTTGTTTTATTAATATCTATTACTGTATTCTCTACTTAATACAGTACAGTAGACCCTCAGTTAACGAAAGGTCTAGTTAACGAAAAAATCGGTTACTGAAAGCTTTTTTCGCAATCAGATAGCGAAAAAAGCTCGGAGCTTCCTAGTGGCACCCCAGTGGTAAAGAGAGTGAGGAACACCATCGAACTGAAGAAAGAGATAATAGAAAAATATGAGAAAGTGCATCTACTATCGGCACTATCCTGGCAAAGAGAAATGAGATCAAGGAAGCTAATGTTGCAAAAGGGGTTAATTTGTTAACAAAACAAAGATCGAAAACAGTGGATGAGGTTGAGAAGTTACTGATGGTGTGGATCAATGAAAAACAGATAGCGGGTGATAGTATTTCCATGGCGATAATTTGTGAAAAGGCAAGGAAGTTGCACGCAGATCTTGTCAAGACAATGCATGCAACCAGTGGTGAGGCGAGTGATTTTAAAGCCAGCAAAGGCTGGTTTGAGAGGTTTAAGAAACTTAGTGGCATACACAGTGTTGTGAGGCATGGTGAGGCAGCCAGCTCAGACAAACGTGCAGCTGAAAAATTTGTGAGTGAATTTAAGGGGTTCGTAGAGGCTGAAGAATTCCTCCCCCAACAAGTGTTAAATTGTGATGAAACAGGCCTGTTTTGGAAGAAAATGCCCAACAGGACCTTCATTACTCAGGAGGAAAAGGCACAGCCAGGACACAAGCCTATGAAAGACAGGCTAACTCTTATATGTGCCAATGCCAGTGGTGATTTTAAAGTGAAGCCTTTACTGGTGTGTCACTCAGAAAATCCCAGACCCTTCAAAAAACACAGTGTTGACAAGAATAATTTGTGTGTGCATTGGAAGGCTAACACCAAGGCATGGGTCACTATGGAGATTTTCAAGGAATGGGTGACTGGAGTGTTTGGCCCTAGTGTGAAGAAATACCTCCTAGAAAAGAAATTGGGACTCAAAGTGCCTCCTGGTACTGGACAATGCTCCTGCTCATCCTCACAACTTGGAAGAGTTGTTGCCTGATGAGTTCAGTTTCATCACAGTGAAGTTCTTGCCTCCTAACACCACTCCTCTCATCCAGCCCATGGACCAGCAGGTCATTGCAAACTTCAAGACTTTACACCAAAGCAGTGTTTCAGAGGTGCTTTAACCCTTTACCAGGCCACGCATCAAATTTGAGACACTGCAACATTTGCAACCTATATTCTGATAATATAAGCAATTCTAAGACATATTTATTTTTGTTCATTTGTCAAGTTTATTTCGCTACCGGCAGAATCAAATATGAGGCACACCTGGCTGGAAGTTAATATGACCAATGATCTTGACCTAAGAGTTCTTGAAAGATCACTTCAATATCGTGCATTGCCTAGGCCTTATAGGTAAGGCTTGGGAGGGAGTGACTTCCCGGATTTTGAACTCTGCTTGGAGACCACTGTGGCCAGATTGTTTTGAAAAGAAGGATTTTGAAGGATTTGAGGCTGTCCCTGACGACCCTGTGCCTGTTGTGGAAGATATTGTGGCATTGGGGAACAGCCTGGGGTTGGAGGTGAGTGGTGAGGATGTGGAAGAGTTGGTGGAGGAGCACAGGATAGATTTAACAACTGAAGAGCTGCAAGAGCTTCATCTGGAACAGCAACAGACCACAGCTGAGGTTATTGCTTCACAGGAGGAGGAAGAGAGAGTGAAGGAGGTGCCTTCTTCAGAGATTAAGGAAATTTGTTCAATGTGGAATAAGGTGCAGACATTTGTTGAAAGGCACCACCCTGAGCAAGCTGAAATGAGCCTTCTGTGCAACCACTTCAGTGACAGAGCCATGTTGCACTTCAGGAAAGTATTAAAGAGTCGCCAGAAACAGAAGACTCTGGACAGTTATTTTTCTAAGAGTTCTAGTGACTCTCAAGCTGGTCCTAGTGGCATAAAAAGACCAAGAATGGAAGTAACCCCAGAGAGGGACTTGTTACCTGAAGTCCTTTTGGAGGCGGATTACCCTTCCAACCACTAACACCCTGCCCCTGTCATCATCCCTATCTTCCAGATGCCTGCAAGTCTCTTCAATAAAGGTAAGTATATGTTATTTATATTATATTTATTGTGAATATTTTTTTGTGGAACGGATTAATTGTATTTACATTATTTCTTATGGGAAATAAGGGTTCAGATTACGAAAGATCCAGATTAAATAATAGCTCCTGGAACGGATTAATTTTGTTAACTGAGGGTCTACTGTATATATATTATATGGTTTTACAATAGCTTTTTTCCTTATAATTAAATTTCAAATATTTTTTATATCACTGCCTTGTTTTAGTGTACTGTTTTGTTTTTACACAAATTGTAATATGATTTTGTTTACCATTTGTTAGTAAATCTTAACCAGGTGTTGGGTCAAAAAATAGAGAATGTTGAGCCAAATCAGTCAGGTTATGTGATGGCCATATGGGCCTGCAGGCTGCTGCCAGTCATAGCTACATCTGGACACCACATGCTGAAACTTGTCACTACTAGATAGTTTGTGCTGTTGTGCAGTCCATTCTTAACACTCTAACTGTCCAGACCCCAAATGAAACTTGCTTTCAATGTCCAAAAATCTGCCCCCCTTTAATTTTATCTACTGAAATGGTAGAATCTTTTTCTGAAGGTAATGACTCCAAAAGTATGCCTTTTGATGGAAAACTCATGGAATTATGCAGGCACAAAGTTAACGATCTTTGTGCAATTTACATTCTGACAATTTTGCTCAATTTGAGACCAATTTTAGGGCAGTTCCATTGTTCCAGTCGATCATATTCTTAGCTATTTTGCTAGTATACCTTCCATTCTGTCGATTGAGCACAAGAAACCACCCATTCAACTATTTTAACTACTTTATAAAGTGATTGGAATTTGATAATTTGACCACTTTTGCACAAAATTAAAAAATACCAATTTAAGAATAGAGTCCATAAACGATGTAGACATTCCTGGCACTAAAACATTTCCTCTGTTCATTAGTCACATCCCCTTGCTTTCCATTTTGAATTCTCAATCACAAAAAATAGAAGACTTACTCTCTTTCTCGGATAAAAAATTTAACCAGGAAAGATTGTTCATGGTTTACAGAATCCCAATATTTGAATGAGACCGATTAAAAACTCATAAAATAGACTGTAGATAGTAGAGGGCCTTGTCCTCTAGAATATTGGCAAAAATCAAATACAGTGGAACCTTGGTACTCAAACAGCTCTGTACTTGAAATTCGGTATTTGAACGCATTGTTTGGTAAACAAATCACTCGGTAGTCGACAGTTTGCTCGGCACTCGACCAAACAAACACGACATGCCAGAACTTCGCTGTAAACTATTTCATTTTTCTTTGCATTTTTTAGTGTTTTTTTTATATTACAGCCTCTCCTCACTTAACGACTGAGCTCTGTTCCTAAGACCACACCGTTAACCCTTTCGGGGTTTTGGTCGTACTAGTACGTCTTATGCACTGGGGTTATTGACGTACTAGTACGCCTAAATTCTAGCGCCCTCAAATCAAGCAGAAACAGGCTGTTAGGCCTAGATGTGATAGAAAGGGTCTGTGCGGTCAGTGTGCGCAGTATAAAAAAAATCCTGCACCACACAGTGCATAATGAGGAAAAAATAACTCTGACCGTGTTTTTGGTTTAAAACAGCGACTTTGCAGTCTATTTTCGTATGGTATTTATTTATGCTTGTATTCTCGTTTTCTTAGTCTCATTTTATAGAATAGATGATATATTACAGAAATAGAGATCATTTTGACTGGTTTCACGATGACAAGTACCTTGAAACTGAGCGCAAAGTAGCGAAAATGTTCGATTTTGGCCGATGTTCAGGAGTAAACAAATCACACCATGCGTCCGATACACATCAACTGGAGAGTCTAATATTCTTGCACAAGTGCGCTGATATTATTTATACCATTTTTACAGTGATGCAGTTGTATACATAACAGTAAATCTTCTATTTTTTGAGAGAATAAAAATTCAAAATGGAAAGCAAAAGTAATGTAAGAGGGGCCTTGAGACGTGAATAATGAACAGAGAAGATGTTATTTTAGTGCCAGGAATGTCTGCCTTGTTTATTATGGACCCTATTTTGAAATTGGCATCGTTTGAAATTTGTGTGAAATTGGCCAAATTGCCATTATCTGACTACTATTTTGGGTAGTTAAAATTGGTAAATAGGCGGTTTCTTGTACTCAATCGATAGAAGAAATGGAGTTCTAGCGAAATAGCTATAATTTTAGTAGACTGATACATTGGAATGTGCCGAAAATAGGGCTCAAAGTGGGCGAAATCGCCGATGCGTAAGTGTCATGGCTACCGCTAACTTCGCGAAAGCATAATTCCGTTAGTTTTCGATCAAATTTCATAATTTTTGTGGTGTTATGATCGGAAAAAGATTCTCTATCATTCCATATGAAAAAAATAATTTTTTTTTTTTTAATTCGTAGACCCTGAGAACGAGTTTCAGAGAGACCCCTTGGACCCCCAAAGGGTTAAACGAATTCGTCGCTAAGTGAGGTAGAGAGTTTGTGTCAACCATCTTTGATATTGTTTTAATGTCACATTTGCACCATTTATAACATTTCTTGTATATTTTTTAATGTTTATACAGTAGTGTACTGTACAGTGGACCCTCGGTTGTCAGCCGTAATCCGTTCCAGAAGCTTGGCCTAACACCAAAATGGCCTATAACCAAAATAATATTTCCCATAAGATTAATGTAAATACAATTAATCCGTTCCAGACAAAAATATTAACAATGCTGGCTTCTGGAAGATAGGGAGGGGTTAGTTTTTGGAAGGGGAATCCCCCTCCATAAAGACTTCAGGTAACAAGTCCTTATCTGGGGTTACTTCCCTTCTTTTTCTTTTAATGCCACTAGGACCAGCTTGAAAGTCACTGGACCCCTGTCTAGAAAAATAACTGTCCAGAGTGCTCTGTTTCTGGCACCTCTTTAACATTTTCCTGAAGTGGGACAAGGTTTTGTCACTAAACATGTTGCAGATATGGCTTGTTTCAGCTTGGTCAGAATGGTATTTTTCAACAAAACTTTGCAACCTATTCCACATTCCACACATTTCCTTAATCACTGAAGAAGGCACCTCCTTCACTTCCTCTTCCTCCTCCTTTTCTGAAGCAAGTTCCACAACTCTTGTCTGATACTGTTCCAGTTCCAGCTTTTCCCTGTGGTTCTGCACCAACTCTTCCACATCCTTGCCACTCACCTACAACCCCAGGGACTTGCCCAATGCCACAATATCTATCACAACAGGCACAGGGTCAGGGTCAGCCTCAAACCCTTCAAAATCCCTCTGTTGGACAGAATCCGGCCACAATTTTTTCCAAGCAAAGTTCAAAGTCCTGGAAGTCACAACCTCCCAAGCCTTACCTATAAGGCCTATGCAGTTGTAGATAATGAAGTGATTCCTCCAGAACTCTCTTAGGGTCAAATTAGTGTCCGATGTCACTTAAAAGCACTTTTGAAACACTGCTTTTGTGTAGAGTTTTTTTGAAGTTAGAAATGACCTGCTGGTCCATATGCTGGAGAAGAGGAGTGGTGTTAGGAGGCAAGAACTTCACTTTTATAAATTTGAAGTCCCTAAACGTTTGGTCTTCCAAGTCTGGAGGATGTGCAGGAGCATTGTCCAGTACCAGGAGGCACTTGAGTCCCAAATTGTTTTCCTGAAGGTATTTTTTCACACTTGGGCCAAACACATCATCAACCCAATCTCTGAAAATTTGCCTTGTGACCCATGCGTTATGATTAGCTTTCCACATCACACACAATCTTTTTTTTGTGGACATTGTGTTTCTTGAACACTAGAGGATTTTCAGAGTGATACACGAGTAAAGGCTTCACTTTGAAATCTCCACTAGCATTACTACACAACAAGAGAGTTAGCCTGTCTTTCATAGGCTTGTGTCCTGACTGCCTTTTCCTCCTGCGTGATGTAGGTCCTGTTTAGCATTTTCTTCCAAACCAGGCCTGTTTTGTCACAATTCAACACTTGTTGGGGTTTCAGATTTTCAGTCTTTATGTAGTCCTGAAATTCACTCAAACTTTTCAGCAGCACGTTTGTCTGAACTTGCAGCCTCACCATGCCTTACAACACTGTGTATGCCAGTACGCTTTTTAATCATCATTCAACATTTTCACCTCACTCATACATAATCACTGTCTTTGCAGAGGCGCTCACATATGACAACTTAAAATAGTCCCTCCAAACTATCACTATCCCAGACCCCTCCTTTAACCCTTTCGGGGTCGGTGCCGTACTAGTACATTTTACGCGCCAGGGTCGGTGCTGTGCTAGTACTCGTAAATTCTAGCGGCCTCAAATTAAGCGGAAAACGGCTGGAAGGCCTACATATGAAAGAATATGTTTTTGTGGTCAGTGTGCGCAGTATAAAAAAAAATCCTGCAGCACACACTGCATAATGAGTCTATTTTCGTATTGTATTTATGGTTGTATTCTCGTTTTTTTGGTATCATTTGATAGAATGGAAGATATATTACAGAAAAAGAGATGATTTTGATTGGTTTTACGATGACAAGTACCTTGAAATTGAGCTCAAAGTAGTGAAAATGTTCGATTTTTGCCGATGTTCAAAAGTAAACAAATCACACCATGCGTCCAATACACGTCAACTGGTGAGTCTGATATTCTTTCACAAGTGCGGTGATATTATTTATAACGTTTTTACAATGATGCAGTTGTATACATAACAGTAAATCTTCTATTTTTTGTGAGAATAAAATTTCAAAATGGAAAGCAAAAGTTATGTAAGAGGGGCCTGGAGATGTGACTAATGAACAGAGAAGATGTTATTTTAGTGCCAGGTATGTCTGCCTTGTTTATTCTGGACCCCATTTTGAAATTGGCATCGTTTGAAATTTGTATGAAATTGGCCAAATTGCCAATTTCTGACCATTTTTTGGGTAGTTGAAATTGGTAAATGGGCAGTTTCTTGTACTCAATCAATAGAAAAAATGAAGTTCTAGCTAAATAGCTATGATTTTAGTAGACTGGAACATTGGAATTGGCCAAAAATAGGGCTCAAAGTGAGCGAAATCGCTGATGCGTAAATATCGTCGAGACTGATAAATTTGCGAGAGCATAATTCCGTAAGTTTTCCATCAAATTTCATACTTTCAGTGTCGTTATGATTGGAAAAAGATTCTCTATCATTTCATAAGAATTTTTTTTTTTTTTTTTTTTAATTTTTGACCCTGAGAACGAGTTTGGGAGAGGGCCTGTCGACCCCCAAAGGGTGAAAGTGCAGTTATTGTACTTCCCATTTCCAGGACTCAAGTCCGGCTAAATCTATAATAACCGGTTTCCTTGAATCCCTTCACTAAATATTACCCTGCTCACACTCCAACAGCTCGTCAGGTCCCAAAAACCATTCGTCTCCTTTCACTCCTATCTAACACGCTTGCTGGAAGTCTAAGCCCCTCGCCCACAAAACCTTCTTTACTCCCTCCCTCCAACCTTTTTGAGGACGAACCCCTTCCCTTCTTCCTTTCCCTACAGATTTATACGTTCTCCAAGTCATTCTACTTTGATCCATTCTCTCTAAATGACCAAACCACCTCACAACCCCTCTTCAGCCCTCTGACTAATACTTTTAGTAACTCCACACCTCCTCCTAATTTCCACACTCCGAATTCTCTGCATAATATTTACACCACACATTGCCCTTTGACAGGATATCTGCACTGCCTCCATCCGCCTCCTAGCTGCAGCATTTATAACCCAAGCTTCACACCCATATAAGAGTGTTGGTACCACTATACTTTCATACATTCCCTTCTTTGCCTCCAAAGATAACGTTTTTTGTCTCCACAGATATCTCAACGCACCACTCGCCTTTTTTTCTTCATCAATTCTATGGTTAACCTCATCCTTCATAAACCCATCCGCTGACAAGTCAACTCCCAAATATCTGAAAACATTCACTTCTTTCATACTCCCTCTCTCCAATGTGATATCCAATTTTTCTTTATCTAAATCATTTGATACCCTCATCACTTTACTCTTATCTTTGTTCACTTTCAACTTTCTACCTTTACACACCCTCCCAAACTCGTCCAATAACGTTTGCAACTTTTCTTTAGAATCTTCCATAAGCACAGTATCATCAGCAAAAAGTAATTGAGTCAACTCCCATTTTGTACTTGATTTCCCATAATTTAATCCCACTCCTCTTCCCAACACCCTAGCATTTACTTCTTTTACAACCCCATCTATAAATATAGTATTAAACAACAATGGTGACATCACACATCCCTGTCCAAGACCTACTTTTACCGGGAAGTAATCTCCCTCTCTCCTGTAAATGATACCAACAAATGATCAGGTGGTGAGTAATTTTTTTCCCCAATTCCATTGAATGAATGACAAACTTTAAAACAATTCACACCTTTCAAAGTGTTGGAAGGGGTTTCTCGATTTGACCGCGATTCAAGAAATAATCCCAAAGGTTCCTATGGCTGGTTTGTGCTAGTAGAGTACGGTAATCCCCCCAAATTCATCTGGATTATGTTCAAAGACCATCAGCGAATTTGGAAAAACCGTGAATTCTGGATGTGGTTAAAAAAAATGCCTATAAATGACTATTTTTGTAGTTTAAACCCTAAATATGCCCCCAAAACACTTTAATTTAATTTCAAACTCAGCTTCATACTTCACCCTTAACCCTTTGACTGTTTCGGGCATATATATACTGTATGTCGTACGAGCCACTGTTTCCGACGTATATATACGTACTCAAAAATTCTAGCGGCTTCAAATCAAGTGGGAGAAAGCTGGTAGGTCCACATGTGAGAGAATGGATCTGTGTGGTCAGTGTGCGCTGTATAAAAAAAATCCTGCAGCATGCAGTTCATAATGAGAAAAAAAAAACTGACCGTGTTTTTGGATTAAAACGCAGATTTGAGGTGTATTTTCGTATAGTATTTATGGTTGTATTCTCTTTTTCGTGGTCTCATATGATAGAATGGAAAACATATTGATTAGTTTCATGATAAAAACGACCTTGAAATTGAGCTCAAAGTAGCGGAAATGTTCGATTTTTGCCAATGTTCAAGAGTAAACAAATCACATCACGCCACGCGTCCAATACATGTCAACTGGTGAGTCTAATATTCTTTTACAAGTGCACTGATATTATTTATACCAATTTTACAATAATGCAGTAGTCTGCTTATCAGTAAATCTTTTATTTTTTGTGTGAATAAAAAATCAAAATAGAAAGCAAGAGTAATATAAGAGGGGCCTAAGGATGTGACTAATGAACAGAGAAAATCTTATTTTAGTGCCAGGAATGTCTGCATTGTTTATTCTGGACCCTATTTTGAAATTGACATCTTTTTTATTTTGCATGAAATTGGCCAAATTTCCAATTTCTGACCACTTTATTGGGTAGTTGCAATCAGTTTTTTGGCGGTTTCTTGTACTCAATTGATAGAACAAATGGAGTTGTAAAGAAATAGCTATGAATTTGGTCGACTGGAACAATGGAATTGGCTGAAAATAGGGTTCAAAGTCGGCAAAATCGCCTATGCGTATATATCGCAGAGTTCACTAATTTCGCGAGAGCATAATTCCGTAAGTTTTCCATCAAATTTCATACTTTTGGTGTCATTACCACCCAGAAAAGATTCTCTATCATTTCATAAGAAAATTTTTTATTTTTTTATTTTTAAAATTTTTTTGAAAATTTTGGCCCTTATAAACCCAACAACAATAACACACTACCACCAGTCCTCACATTTGTAATGGCATATTTTATTCATTCTAGAATATATATCATGTTTCTATGTTATTAATATTGTTTATTATGTCATATTAGATGAATTGTGATATATAAATAAGTTGTAGAGTTGATATTAGTGTTGTATTCAAGGGCTGTCTTGTAAAGCCTCCAAACAAACTCTCCTGCCTCTCTCATATGCCAACAAGTCTCTTTAATAAAGGCAAAATTGATTCAAATGTTCATTTATCCATTAAAATTAGTGTTTTTATATTGATTTCTCATTGTTTTCTGTATGTAAAACTATAGTATTTATTCTTTAAAAAAATGAATTTTTGGTGAATATTTTTGGGTGGAAACGGATTAATTGTATTTACATTATTTCTTAAGGGAAATACTAGTTCGACTTTCGGCCAGTTCGAGTTGAGGCCTAGCTCCTGGAACGGATTAAGGCCGATACTCGGGGGTCCACTGTATTCCTAGTTGCCTCGTAACTTTTTATTTAATAGAATTACTTTCAGCAGTCTTTAATAGAATTTAAAGTGTCAGTGAAATCACCAGTAAGGCGTTGTGTTGTTGGGTCAACTTCTTTACAATCTACTGAAAAGGGCAGAAATAAGATAGTAATTTTTGTACTGTTTGTACATTTTCATTCTGTCTATTAGCCCTCCATGGTCATTTTTAAGTAACAAGAGTAAGGTGGTTGTGCAATGGATATCACTGAGGCAGCCTCTGCTCCTCACCTGTATCACTCCTAGCCTACCACCACACATCACCTCTCATAAAGAATAAAAAGCCACAATACCATTGCTGGAACAGTAAGCAATAATGTCCAGAGGAACACGAAGTGAAAGGAGCCAGTGGTGGTGGTGCTGCCACTACCATTGCTGTTACTAGTATTATTACTATTATTATTTTTATTACTATTATTACTACTAATATTATTATTGTTATTACTATTATTACTATTGTTATTACTATTATTACTATTGTTATTACTATTATTACTACTGTTATTACTATTATTACTACTGTTATTACTAATATTACTATTACTATTACTACTATTGTTGCTATGACTACTACAACTTACTATTATTAATATTACTACTATTACTAAAGCAGCAGTGGTAAAGGTAGAAATACTGCTGTACTGCTGTTGTTATTATTGCCATTACTACTACTCCCTCTTCTTGTTTTATCACTCCATCAACTGCGTCCTTTTCTTTTATATTCTGGCTCCCTTCACTTTGTGTTTGTGTGTGACTTGTTAAACCTTTCATTGTCCAAACCCCTAAAATACAGAGGTGCAAAGTTGAGGCTCAGTGACCTGTTGACAGCAACATTGGCAGTTGCTGTGTTCTCCACTTTTTTCTTTATTATTTTGTACTATTTTCTGGGGGGTTTCTAATTTTTTACATTTCCCAGTAACTTTTTTGGTCCTTGAGACCCATATAAAGCACAGTGACCATGAATCTATCTGTTGCACTCAGCACAATAGTGTCATCAGTACATTGTTTACAAAACATGTTTACACAACAAACACTCATAGATACAAATGTTTCACACTACTACTGTTCTAACACTTTTTTTTTTTTCAACAAGTTGGCCGTCTCCCACTGAGGCAGGGTGACCCAAAAAGAAAGAAAATCCCCAAAAAGAAAATACTTTCATCATCATTCAACACTTTCACCTCACTCATACATAATCACTGTCTTTGCAGTGACGCTCAGATACGACAGCTGAGAATATGTAGTTCTAACACTTACATACATACTATATTCAGGCACTGGTCGTACCAAGAGCTGTTAGTCTGTGGAAGTCCTTGAAACTTTTCTCCATACACAGTGATGTTTTACACATCTCTAGACATGAAATGTGCATCTGCACGTCACTTGATGCCATATTGTGTACAGTGGCCCCCCGGATTACATTATGCTCTAAACTCGAACAATTATGTAAGTGTATTTTTGGGGGTCTAAAAGGACTAATCTAATTTACATTATTCCTTATGGGAACAAATTCGTTTGGTAATGGCACTTGAACAGCATTCTGGAACGAAATAATGACGTAAACCAGGGGTCCACTGTATATACAGACATAACATCTCTTCTGAGCCCTTTTCATCTTTTCTGTAGCAGAAAATATTAGGAATTGATCACTAAACATCGTATGAGAGGGTATTTGATAATCATATCTCGGCTATATTTCCAGTGCCCTGAGTGTCAGTTTCTGTCATGTGTTGGAAACCAAAGAACTTATCATTGGTTTCATAATTATCATTGTTGGAGTAGTCAGTGGAGAATAAAACTCTATTCATTTTCCCTGGGAGTGAGGCCTTTGTGTCCCCGTGGCATGGTGAACAATGTGTAATAAATATAGTGTTCCCACAGTGCACTGTGTGGGCCTTATTTTTTTGTATACTGCAAGCATTAACCACAGACTCATTCTCACATATGTAGGCCTACCAGGCCTCTCCCTCTCAATTTAAAGCTGCTAAAATTTAGGCATAGATCTGCATGAGGGACCTGGCAGACTTAGTTCTATGTGACAGTCACTGAAAGGGTGTATGGTCCAAGTTGATCCAAAACATGATCAAAAGTTTGTCTCCCAAGTGTGGGTTATTTGTGTATTGATTAGAGCTTTCATAGTAATATATTTTTCTGAGTATGTTGATCGGATGTTAACCTGTGAACCATATGAACATAACATTACAAATTAGTTGAGAGGGAAGCCTGGAGACAAGATTGTCCCATGAAAGATATAGATAATGGACTAGTAATGCCAAGGATTTATTTTTGTACATTTTAATTATCCTTAAATGGTCATTTTTAAAATTAGGCTCAGCTGTGAATGTATTAAATTTTCATTTTGTCATTTTGCAGAAATGTGTGAGATGTACACGTTGCACCAGTTGTGGGAGTCCCAATGTGGCTCAGTGGCAGAAAATTTCAGACAGAAGAAAATCCTTGGAGGTAACAACAGTGGAGACCTCACACACTATGGATCTGGTTTTGTGCGCACGATGTGTTACTCTCAGGGAACGAGGCAACTTCTGTCCTTTATGTAATGGCTGCTATGAAGATGATGATTATGATGCAAAGGCATGTTTATTCAAATTTAATTAATTTTAATTGATTTTTTAATTATGTATAGGTTTTTCTTTGTGGTTATGATTGATCTTGGAAATTTGCCAAAAGAAAAATATAGAAATGTGAGAGTGAGTGATTTTTTCCTGGTAGTCATCTTTCTCCCATAATTTGTTACTAACTTTGAATATAACAATTTTGTAATTTGAAATCTCTCTCTCTCGTCTTCACATTAAATTTTAAATGTTTTTTACATACACTTTTATTTTAAATTAGTAGCATTGTAATCCATACAGAGTTTTGCCAAGAGATGATAATGAACTTAATTACTACAGTTATCTATGGCTTAATATGAAGTTTTTGTAATGTAGAATTTCATGGCGCTGTTTACAGATGATGGAGTGTGGTAGATGTGGAGAGTGGATTCATGCTAACTGTGAAGGGCTCAACAATGAACGCTACCAGATTCTTAGCTTCTTACCTGACACAGTGGAGTATGTTTGTCGGAACTGTGTTATGGATGCATCATCCACTTGGTTGGATGCTGTTGGGAGAGAATTGTTGGCTGGATGTGAGGCAGTCCTTCAAGCTCTACTTAATAGCAGGTGTGCAAAGCATCTTGTGAGGAGAGAAGTTTCTATTAAATTGTCTTCCACAGGAGGTCTGACCCCTGTACCTTCTTTGCCTGCAATTGGGACTCCTTCACTGGAAAGAAATGAGGAGGGTTTGTTGGAAAATCTGGTGGATGGTGAGAGTCTGGTTCTTGTTGCTCACCCCAGCACTGTATTGTCCATGGAGCCTCATAGTACAGCAGCTTCTCTAGGTTATCTGTCCGGGGAACTCCTTCACTCAGGAAAAAGTGATACTCTAAGGAGTGAGAAGGGTATCAGCCCTCTGCCATCAAAAGCAGAGGGTGTCATGGAGTTCAGTTGTGTTGATCAAGTTAAGAGTTCAATGGTCAATATTGATGTTGATTTTTGTCGAGTGTCATGCCATTCTACCATGGGTGCATCAGAAAAAGGCAAAAATGTTAACTCATCTTTGTGTTCTGTGAATGTAGATGTTAAAGAGAGCCCTCAGGATAAAGCAGTTGCATTAACAAATGAACCTGCTAAGCAGATGTGTACAAATTACAGTAATATTGACAGTGTGGCAGCTAATATTAATGCAGGTAAAAGTGGTTGTATAATAGGTGCAAAGCACAAAACTGATCTCAAAGGAAAATCAAGTAAAGAAAAGTGCGAGGAAGAGGTTCTGGCATTTCCTCGAAGGCAAACACGCTCTTCTCTGGCAGGTGCAGCACTTTCCTCCACTGCTGTCTCAAGTAGTGCTTCCACTGACCCCATAAAGCTAAAGGAATGCTCTGTACGTTTAGAGGATATTTGCAAGTCAAAATCTCCCTCGTCGTCTCCAATCAAAACTCAAGGTGAACAAGATAATATACTAAAGTTAGAAGTTGAACCATGGAAAGAATCTGAATCAGTAAAATCTCAGGAAGTAGAAGCCAGTACAAAATCCACATATTGCAAAGCTCTAGTCTGTTTGGAATCACTGGAAGCAAAAGATTTGGAGGGAGTAACAAGAGAAGCCTTGCAAGGTATAAAGGCTTTAAAAGACACTGATGTCTCATGCACTCAAGTGGATGGCCCAAATGATGAAACCACAGCAACAGCTCGAGTGATAAGAAACCTTTTTTTTGAAGAACGGAATCAAATAGTGTTGGATTCCACCAATTTGCTCGAAAGCAAAAAGGAAAATAATTTAGAGAAGGCCCTTGCTCAAGTAGAGGCTCAGTTGATCAGTCCTAAAGATAAGATAACAAAAGACATTGATGATGATTGTGTTAGTAGTGAAGAAAGTTCTTTTTGTGATACTGACACAGAGATTGAAAGTATCCAGGATGACCCAGAAGAACCAAGGGATTTACTTTCCATAAAGGAAAAACTGAAAGAACGGAAATATGAATCTGTTCTGCAGTTTCACGTTGATATGGCGAGGGTGATAGAAAATGGTAGACATCTGAATCGCAGCCAAACTCGCAATGTTCAGGCAACTTATGCAAAGCATATGAAAGAATGTTTTCCCTGGTTTGATGTGAAAATGCCAAATGTGTTTGAATTGGTAGATAAACAAAGACCATTCCCAATACCACATTTGGATCATACATATATATTTCGTACCATGATGGCAGGCAACCGTCATTTCACAATGCGTGATGCTCCCATATTCAGGAAGCGATCTACAAGCCCTCTAAAAGGCACTCTACTGTCTCAACCTGATCGGCGTAAATGTGTTTTATGTGGAAGAGAAAGTGACGATGAGCCTAATGGTGCAGGAAGACTGCTTTACCTTGGCCAGGATGAATGGCTTCATGTAAATTGTGGACTCTGGTCATCAGAAGTGTATGAGGAGGTGGATGGAGGGTTGCAAAATGTGTATCTTGCTGTGAGTCGTGGTCGTTTGATAAAATGCTCTGCTTGTCTAGAGCGAGGAGCAACAGTGGGCTGCTGCCACAAAACCTGTCAGGCAACATATCATTTTCTGTGTGCAAGGCGAAGCTGTTGTCAGTTTATGGAAGATAAACGGATCTTCTGTCCTCAGCATGAGAGTACTTTGAATGGGGAAGAGAAGTCTGACGATTTTAAAGTCAGTAGATGTGTTTACGTAGACATGGATTCTGAAAAGAAGAAATGGAAACAAGTTCCTGGTAATCGTGTAAGTATTGCTATAGGTTCTCTTACTATAAAGAACCTTGGTCGTATTGTCCCAGAATCTGATAGTGCTGAGGCCCTAATTCCTATGGATTTTACTTGTAGTCGGGTGTACTGGAGTACTGTAGACCCTACAAGGAGAGTTTCCTACACATGTCGAACTAGGAGAGTAGTACCAACACTCGATGATGCATCACTTATGGCAGATGCAGCTTTTCATAAAACAATTGATCATTCACTAGGAGAGGAGACTGTTTATAAGGAAATGGCAGCTGTCAAAAAGTGGTTTAAGCAACTTGAGGAGCGAAAAGTGGAAAAAAAGTCTCGGGAAACCAATATCATTCCTCCACACCTTTGCCCTTTGTATCGCAGCATCCGAGAAAGGGAAGAGGAAAAGAGAGCTATGGATAAGGTAGTTCACTGCCCAACTCCGCCAGCGATTGTAGAACTGGATGTTCAGCAGTGCATTGATGATATAATTGATAAAGTTAGTCGATCTGTAGAGGAAGAAAGCTTACTTTTGGACACTGATTTACCAGCCATTGTTAGTGCTGATGACAATGAATTGATATCCATGGTGCTGAATGACCTTGATGCATGTGACCCTATCACTCTACAGTCTACCCCTTCAACCTCAGGCAGACCAAGTCCACTAGATATTGACTTCCTGAGCACCTGTGATCATATGATGGACTCAGGGAAAGTGAATCACTCAGGAAACATGATTCAGGAAGCTCAGGAAACAGAATGTGACCCACAAGTGATATTAGACACTACCCTCTCACCTGGTTGCAACCCTGCCCATGACACATACCAAGTGGAATCCCCGAATGCTGATATTAAAGAACCCATAATTGAGACTGTATCACCTCCAACTACTCAAGATCTTGGTCCTGTGCCTTCAAGTTCAATGTCATTGTCTAATGCCAGTAATAGTAATACTCAGAGTTCAGGTGTAAATGACAGCAACAGTAATGTCATAAATTCAGGTAATAGCTGCAACACTTGTAACAGTGAGAGCAAGAGTGATAGCACAAGCGGCAGCAGTAGTAGTAGCAGTAGCAGTGAGAGTTCCAGTAGCAGTAATATGGCTAGAGAAAGTAGTAGTCCAGAAAGATGCTCTGAAGGTACAGCAAGTAACACCAGTAGTCCAGACACTAGTTCCAGAACAAGCTCTGACATTAATGTTAGTAATGATACCAATAATGGCAGTACAGATAGTAACAGTGGCAGTGAAACATCTCAGGGTGCTGGATGTGGTGCTAAAACCCCTTGCACCTCTTCAGGGAAAACTTCCTCTTTGAAACAAATTTGCCGTGTTTTGCCCATGCTCTCTACAAACAGCAGACGTTCCTCCTCAGCTAGTGAACACAGTGATTCAGTTCCTCAGACAGGATTAAATCAGTCTCCTCTAACATCTCAACAGACTCCAAGAAATTCAGACGAGAATGAAGGAAGCAATGTCACCGGACGAGGAAATGTTCGTAAGAAAATTTGCATGAAGAGAAACTATAAAACTGTTATAAAAAAATATCCTCTCAGGAGTGGCATGAGAAAAAGCAAGCCATATGAAACTGTTCAAATTGAGATAAATGAGACAATAGAGATACCTGGAGGTGAGGGATCTGGTGTGGTGCATAAAAGTTTAAAAAGAAAATGGAGTGGAATTCTAGATTCAGAAGAGGAAGAACATTGTCAGAAGGACTCCAATGGTGATCAAGCTGGGAAAGATAATACAAATCGGGGAAGTGATGGAGAGAATTCAAAAGAAAATTCTGTGTCCAAGAAAGTGTTAAAATTTACTGATGACAATAATGACATTACAGTTAGTATTGTCAACAACAACAATAATCTTTGTGAATTTTCCAAATCACGGGGCCACAGGTACCGTCACAAGACTGTCTTGCAGTTAGATGGTGCAGCTGATGGCTCTTCGTCTAGTGCAGAAATGAGCGAGAGCCAAGATGAGGGAGTGGAAGAAAGGTACAAGTCTCAGAATCAAGAGGACCCTCAGACACCACCCCTTCACTCAGCACTGGCCATGCGTATCAAGGAACAGAGTCTTGCCAGAAGCTCACCAGGAGAGGAAGGTCCATACAAGTGTTCCAAATGCAAGAGACTCTATAGGTAAGTTTCTGTTTACTGCACAGTTTTGTGTTAGCTGAGTCCAAGAGTTTGATAGGTTAAGAATACATTGGAAATAATCAACTGATTTAAGGTGGAGATGATTAAACGTTCATATTTTTTCTGTGCTCTCTCAGTATCTGTGAGTTTAATATTAATTGAATTTGCAAACATTCTCTAATGTCCATGGCTGAGTTCATGGATTTGCAACTTCGTACAGTTCAGTAGTATAGAATTTTTCACAAACTAGGATCCTGTCTCTGAAACTCAGTGTGTGTTTATTACAAACTTGCTTACATACGTATTACATGTACTTTTGTTGATGACCCATTACAATAGGATCATTCCATGTCAAGTGGTCTGATTTTAGAAAAGTTCCCCACCTCACCATCTTTGGATTTTGATGAATCTTGGTGTGCTGAATCTTACATGTCTCAAACTAAGTCTGGTAAAGTTTTAGATCCGTCAGTGAAGTGGTTGGTGAGATAGAACCCTTTGTTTGATGCCATTCCACGACCATGTACCATGACCCAATGAAATTTTGACGATTTTGAATCAAAATAATTTCTCACTCTACCAAAATAAAAAAAGCTTTGCTGTCTTACACAACTTCTTATGCTTAATCCAATGCAACTAATATGGATTTATATTTTTTTTAAAGTGTCATGTTGATTGAATCTCAAAGTGGAGCAAAAATGTCAAAGTTTAGCCTTCTCTGGCTCGTGTAATAATAATGATATCCCCGTGAAATTCTGTTTACTATTTTGTGACATAACCTTGTTTACAGATACAGTGGTACCCCGAGTTTCGTACATAATTTGTTCCAGAAGGCTGTTCGAGTGCCGTTACCGAACGAATTTGTTCCCATAAAGAATAATGTAAATTAGATTAGTCCATTTCAGACCCCCAAAAATACTCTTACAAAAGCACTTACAATAATACACTTACATAATTGTTCGAGTTGGGAGCTGTACGAAACTCGGGGTACCACTGTATTTAGTTTCAATTTAGGAGAATGTTTCATTCCTTTTAAATTTAAATTTTCACATTTTTTAAAAAAAAAGTAGAAAATGGGTACAGTGGAACTCTGGTTTTCTTACTTAATCTGTTCCAGAAGTTTGTTCTAAATCCAAAATGTACGAAAACCGAATTAATATTTCCCGTAGGAAATAATGTAAATACAATTACGTACAGTGGTACCTCGGTTTTTGTCGATACTTCATTCCAGAATACTGTTCAAGCGCCGTTACTGAATGAATTTGTTCCCATAAGGACATATGTAAATTAGATTAGTCCTTTTCAGACCCCCAAAAATACACTTACAAAAGCACTTACAATAATACACTTACATAATTGTTTGTGTTGGGAGCTGTACGAAAACCGAGGTACCACTGTAATCCGTTCCAGACACCCAAAAATATTTTAAAAAATGCATTCTTTAAAGAATATCTATAGTTTTACATACAGAAAACAATGAGAAATAAATATAAATGACTAATTTTAATGATAAATGAACATTACATAACTTTATTGAAGACTCTTGTTGGCATATTGAAGAAGACGAGGAGGGGAGAGGGATTTGAGGTTATTGTTTGGAAGGGGAATCCCCCTCCATAAGGACTTCAGGTATCAAAGCCCTCTCTGGGGTTACTTCCCTTCTTTGTCTTTTACTGGCACTGGACCCCTGTCACACTAAAAATCTGTCCAGAGAGCTCTGTTTCTGGCATCTCTTTAAGATTTGCCTAAAATGGGACAAGGTATTGTCACTGAGCATGTTGCAGATACGGCTTGTATCAGCATGGTCAATGATATTTTTCAACAAAAGTTTGCACACATGTCCTTAATCACTGAAGAAGGCACCTTCTCTCTCTCTTCCTCCTCCTCCATACATCCTGGCAAGCTCGACTAAATGTACGCCACTTTTGTATTTTTCTTCAATCTCTTTCTTGAATTCTATTGTGCTTGCACTAGGATCTTTCTTTGGGCCCATGGTGGCTTATTTCGCAGTTGCAATCAATAAACAAGCACGAAAATTGCGAAATGTTTCAGATGAATGCTCACTCAACCAGTGACAGAGCCAGACTGTTGGCATCGGGCGGACGCATCGGATACGTATGATTTCCGGATTGAGGTACGAAATCCGGACCAAAATTTTGCCCAAAAAAGTGTTCTAAATCCAAATTGTGCAATAAGCGGACCGTACGAAAACCGGAGTTTCACTGTATTTCCAATGAGCTTTTGCAAAAAAAAAAAAAAAAATCATCTTGAAACATTTTCAAACTGCATCCATTAGAAAGAGTATGTTTTAAACCATCTTAAAAAGTTGCTTCAATTTTTCATCTCGCCCATATAATGCCCAAAAAATATGGGTCTAAATTTAACAGGTTACTGTAGCTTGTGCTCTGCGAAAATTCTCAGTATGGATAAATTTTTAAGATTGACATGTCATGTGATCATTTTTTCAGCACTCTTTATGAGAAAAGCATGGAAGTATTTGATTGCATTGGTCCATGGTGGCATTTTCACTACTGGTTAAATCAGTTTGAACCAGCAACCCCATCACCATAAAGGTCACGCCCGAAAGCCATGCAATCTCGGCCACGGGTGGGTTTCTTTGTTGAGGTTTCCAAGTCTGCAGTCTTGGTTTCTTTGTTGAGGTTCCAAAACCTTGCTGGGTGGTATCTGTTTGGTTCCCAAGCTAATAATGGGGCTGCTTAGTCTAGGTTCCCAAGCCTACAGCGGGTATCTTCAGTTGGTTCCTAAGCCGAAGTTCTGACTATTTGATTTCTTCATTTCATTTCTTTAAATTGGTGGCTCACGTTTGCCAAAAATGTCTGAAAACTGATATTGTCGCCCAGATTATGTAACTGATGGAACAGGAAGCACGGAAATGAGGTGTTGCTCCGGCACCCAACAAATGTTGTCTTTCAGGCCAGTAAAATGAACTGGCCAGACTGTGTGGGTGGATAAACTTTATCAAGGTGTCACTTTCTTCCACCGATACTTCAACAGCGTTTCGAACCCACCATTTGTTATTGTAAATGCAAGCAACATAATTACGTGTACCAAGGAGCAGTTGTGATATTCATAAGCCTGGCATTTTAATGCCCGTATTGGAAATTTTGGAAACGAAGTAGATGGCATCATTCGTAACTTTGCTTACTCATTTGGTGTTTGAGTCAAGTGGCACAAATTAGTGATGCTCCCTTGTTCCAGCTATTTTGCTGCTTTTTTGCCATCTTTCTTCTTAAAAGATTTGTTTTCATCAACTTCTTTGGGAACAAATATATATTTAATTCCATGTATAATCTTGTCACAAAATTTGAATAGATCTTTTGGTGTCAGTATTTGATGTAGCTCTAGTGGTTAATCTTTTTGTTGTTCCTCCAATTCCATCACATGGTGATTTGCCATGGCTTGTTTTCAAAACAAAATTCCATTGTGCTTCAACATTGAAATCAGTCTTGTGATTGCACAAATTGACAAAATTTTTGAAGTTCATTGAGTGCCTGAGCCATTACTAAAATAGTGGATTCTAGCAACTTTCGTTCTTGTCTTCAAAACTCAGTCAGCTTGCAAATGAACACACGAACAGATATTGAGTCATGCTGCATGTGATCTGATGCAAACATTTGTAACTTACAGGATGCCAGTTTTGTTGATGTAGTATATAACAAGGATTTCAGTTTGTGATCGGTGTGCACCCACTGTTTAAATTCAGTCAGTTCATCCAGATCCCAATCTTTGAATATTTCTTCAAGATTAACTGTAAGTTCTTCCTCACCTGGACAATCTTGGCATCACTGTTGCATGCAGTCTCTAGAGTTCAAATTGCAGTTTTTTTCAATAAGCACTTTGTAATCATCTTTAATATTGGCTCTTTGCAACATGAGTTTGACATTCTGATGTATGGTACAAACAAAAACAGAATCGGTGTCTGAAGCACCAACTGTTATGCACCACTTTGGTCTAAGCTCACAAAATTTTGAAAACCCGATTTCGGCACCATGCCTTTCACGATATACTATATACATCCCTCTAAGGTTGCTCAATAGCAACTGCTTCTGTTTGTGTATCTTTTCTCCATCAATCCAAACTGGAACACAATCTTTCTTGCCAGGACACATTCTGCTGAATTCATCATTTTCATAAAATTCTTGTACAGTGGTCCCTCGGTTTTCGTGCATCTCCAAACTCGAACATTTATGTAAGTGTATATTCGTAAGTGCTGTTGCAAGTGAATTTTTGAACTTTTTTTGATGTCGGATATTTCGATTTCTTCATTTCTTCAATCAGAGAAATGTAGTCTTCCTATAAACTGCATTCCATCAGCTGACTGGATGGTCCAACGTTCTGAACATCGAGTCCGGCAGTGATCTTGTGCATTATCACATTTTGCTCTTGTTCAATTTTTCATTTTGTATAGCCCACTTTATCTCTACTGCTCACTTTCAGAAATTTCAAGGGTGATTAACCCAAGGTAGACAAGCTTTTATTAATTGTGGCAGACTTGTCCATATCAAAATCATCCGAAGATGAGGATGAGGCAATTGAAGTCTGCTATTCAAGCATCAGCTTTACATTTAGAACAAATTTTCTGACCTGGTTTGATTTTGCTCTTTGTCAAACAATTCAGATTGTCGGCCATTTCAACATCGACCCTCAAAAGTCCTGTTCTGGTATGATGATTTTGCTTTCCAAATGGGTTGCAGCATGTCTTTTGCATTGTTTCATATTTTTCGAGGTACATTCCTTCATGATGCAAACAAATTTGGTCATTGTCCATAAGATTTACTTCTGAACGTCGAGTAAGTAGTGTTTTGTCATCTGTAGATAAGTCTTGTACCAATTTAAATCCAACTTTCTTGCAATAAAATATGCCATGACGTGTTGATGACAGTTTTTCTCTTCCAATGATACACATTCTGGGCCCACCATTACTGGCAGATTCCATAGTTTCCATACTAGAAATTTGCTATCAAATTGTCTATATAATTAATATACCTAAAGAGATAAAACATAGTCTTTTATAAGCTGAATAATGACATGTGTTATAAGAACTTCATTTCTCAGCATATAATATGATATGACATCAACATACAGTAACCTATTGACCTTTGACCCTTATTTTTTGGGCATTATGTATATGGGCACGATGAAAAACTGAAGCAACTTTTTTAGATGGTTTAAAACAAGCTCTTTCTAATGGATGCAGTTTGAAAATGTTTCAAGATGACTTTTTTTGCAAAAACTCGTTGAAAATACCCTATTTTCTACTTTTTTTAAAAAATGTGAAAATTTCAATTTAAAAGGAACGAAACATTCTTCTAAACAAGGTTATGTCACAAAATAGTAAAGAAAATTTCATGGTGATATCTTTATTATTACACAAGGCAGAGAAGACTAAATTCTGACATTTTTTTTATGCAATGATATTTTTGCCCCAATTTGAGGCTCAATCAGTATGTCAATTTCATAAAATGTAAATCCATAATAGTTCCATTGGATTAAGTATAAGAAGGTGTGTAAGACTGCAAAGTTTCATTTTTTTTTTTTCAACAAGTCAGCCGTCTCCCACCAAGGCAGGGTAACCCAGAAAGAAAGAAAATCCCCAAAAGAAAATACTTTCATCATCATTCAACACTTTAACATCACTCATACATAATCACTGTCTTTGCAGAGGAGCTCAGATACGACAGTTTAGAAGTCCCTCCAAACTGCCAATATCCTAAACCCCTCCTTTAAAGTGCAGGCATTGTACTTCCCATTTCCAGGACTCAAGTCCAACTAAATTAATTAATTGGTTTCCCTGAATCCCTTCACACAATATTACCCTGCTCACACTCCAACAGCTCGTCAGGTTAAAAAAAAACATTCGTCTCCATTCACTCCTATCTAACACGCTCACACATGCTTGCTGCAAGTCCAAGCCCCTTGCCCACAAAACCTCCTTTACCCCCTGCCTCCAACCTTTTCGAGGACGACCCCTACCGTGCCTTCCTTCCCCTACAGATTTATACGCTCTCCAAGTCATTCTACTTTGATCCATTCTCTCTAAATACAAACAAACAAATAAACAAACAAATTTTATTTCATTGCAATTTTACATAGATATTTGTAGTTACAATCATAAACTGAAGTGTAAGGAGAGCCACTGACATGCCATGGCATTAGGGGCAGCTTAATCTAATGAATTACAGTGGACCCTCGGTTAACGAAATTAATCCGGTCCAGGAGCTATTACTTAATCTGAATCTTTCGTTATCTGAAACCTTATTTCCCATAAGAAATAATGTAAATACAATTAATTCGTTCCACAAAAAAATAATCACTCAAAATAAAAAAAAATAACATTTACTTACCTTTATTGAAGAGACTTGCAGGCATCTGGAAGATATAGATGATGACTGGAGCAGGTGTTAGTGGTTGGAAGGGTAATCCCCCTCCAAAAGGACTTCACGTGACAAGTCCCTCTCTGGGGTTACTTCCCTTCTTCGTCTTTTAATGCTACTAGGACCAGCTTGAGAGTCACTAGACCCCTGCCTGGTGAAGTAGCTGTCCAGAGTCCTCTGTTTCTGGCGACTCTTCAACACTTTTCTGAAGTACAACATGGCTCTGTCACTGAAGTGGTTGCACAGAAGGCTCATTTCAGCTTGCTCAGGGTGGTATCTTTCAACAAATGTCTGCACCTTATCTCTCTCTCTCTCTTCCTGTGAAGCAATAACCTCAGCTGTGGTCTGTTGCTGTTCCAGATGAAGCTCTTGCAGCTCTTCATTTGTTAGCTCTACCCTGTGCTCCTCCACCAACTCTTCCACATCCTCACCACTCACCTCCAACCCCAGGCTGTTCCCCAATTCCACAATATCTTCCACAACATGTTCCACAACAGGCACAGGGTCGTCAGGGTCAGGGTCAGCCTCAAATCCTTCAAAATTCCTCTTGGACACAATCCAGCCACAGTGGTCTCCAAGCAGAGTTCAGAGTCCTGGAAGTCACTTCCTCCCAAGCCTTACCTATAAGGCCTATGCAATGCACGATATTGAGGTGTTCTTTCCAGAACTCTCTTAGGGTCAATTCAGAGTCATTGGTCATATTAAAGCACCTCTGAAACAGTGCTTTGGTGTACAGTTTCTTGAAGTTGGAAATGACCTGCTGGTCCATGGGCTGGATGAGAGGAGTGGTGTTAGGAGGCAAGAACTTCACTCTGATGAAATTTATGTTGTCAGGCAACAACTCTTGCAAGTTGTGAGGATGAGCAGGAGCATTGTCCAGCACCAGGAGGCACTTGAGTGGCAATTTCTTTTCCAGGAGGTATTTCTTCACACTAGGGCCAAACACTCCAGTCATCCATTCCTTGAAAATCTCTGTAGTGACCCATGCCTTGGTGTTAGCTTTCCAATGCACACACAATTTATTCTTGTCAACACCATGTTTCCTGAAGGGTCTGGGATTTTCTGCGTGATGCACCAGTAAAGGCTTCACTTTAAAATCACCACTGGCATTGGCACACATCATAAGAGTTAGCCTGTCTTTCATAGGCTTGTGTCCTGGCTGTGCCTTTTCCTCCTGAGTAATGTAGGTCCTGTTGGGCATTTTCTTCCAAAACAGGCCTGTTTCATCACAATTAAACACTTGTTGGGGGAGGAATTGTTCAGCCTCTACGAACCCTTTGAATTCGTGCACAAATTTTTCAGCTGCACGTTTGTCTGAGCTGGCTGCCTCACCATGCCTCACAACATTGTGTATGCCACTACGTTCTTAAACTTCTCAAACCAGCCTTTGCTGGCTTTAAAATCACTCTCCTCACCACTGGTTGCAGGCATTGTCTTCACAAGATCTGCGTGCAACTTCCTTGCCTTTTCACAAATTATCACCATAGAAATACTATCACCCGCTCTCTGTTTTTCATGGATCCACACCAACAACAACTTCTCAACCTCATCCACTGTTTTCGATCTTTGTTTCGTTAACAAATTAACCCCTTTTGCAACATTAGCTTTCTTGATCTCATTTCTCTGTGGCAGGATAGTGCCGATAGTAGATGGAGTTTTCTTGTACATCCTGGCAAGATCACTCAGACGTACACCACTCTCATATTTTTCTATGATTTCCTTCTTCAGTTCGATGGTGTTCCTCACTCTCTTTACCACAGGGGTGCCACTAGGAACCTTCTTTGGACCCATGGTGACTTATTTCACAGTGGCAATAACTAAAACCACCAAAAAAGACACCAAATATATTGTGAATCTTTGAAAGAGCGCGCTGGGTAATGTTCTCTCAATGGTAAACCACGCTTCACTGGCGTCCTGCGCTTGCACGGAGCAGGCGGACGCGTCTAATACCTTTCGGTAACCGAGGAATTTTTCGCTAACCGATTACGAAAAAAGCTTACGTTTTCCGAAACTTTCGTTAACGGGACCTTTCGTTAACCGAGGGTCCACTATATAGACTATGTACATAATATTGGAGAAATTGATTGAGTTTATTCTAGTTATATATTTGATTTTTCAAATTACAATATGATGATATTACACTGTTCAAATTATATATTTGATTGTTCAAATTACAATATGATGATATTACACTGTTCAAATTACAATATGATGATATTACATTGTAAGAAGTGTTTAGGAGGATGGTAATATAATAGTAAAAATTGAGATTATCTTAAGGAAAATAATATTGAGCATTTTTGAAAGTAATTTATACTAATACATTTAGTAACTCCACACCACCTAATTTCCACACTCTTAATTCTCTGCATAATATTTACATCACACATTGCCCTTAGACAGGATATCTCCACTGCCTCCAGCCGCCTCCTCGCTGCAGCATTTTCAACCCATGCTTCACACCCATATAAGAGTGTTGGTACAACTATACTTTCGTACATTCCCTTCTTTGCCTCCATGGATAACGTTTTTTGTCTCCACAGATACCTCAATGCACCACTCACCTTTTTTCCTTCATCAATTCCATGGTTTACTCCCAAATACAGTGGACCCTCAGTTTTCGTTGAAAATTCTTTCCAGAATACTGTTTGAGTGCCGTTACCGAACGAATTTGTTCCCATAAGGACAAATGTAAATTAGATTAGTCATTTCAGACCCCCAAAAGTACACTTACAAAAGCACTTACGAAAATACACATACATAATTGTTCGAGTTTGGAGGTGAACGAAAACCGAGGGTCCACTGTATCTGAAAACATTCACTTCTTCCATAATCCCTCTCTCCAATGTGATATCCAATTTCTCTTTATTTAAATCATTTGATACTCTCATCACCTTACTCTTATCTATGTTCACTTTCAACTTTCTACCTTTACACACCCTCCCAAACTTGTCCACTAACCTTTGCAACTTTTCTTTAGAATCTCCCATAAGCACAGTATCATCAGCAAAAAGTAACTGTGTCAACTCCCATTTTGCATTTGATTTCCCATAATTTAATCCCACCCCTCTCCCCAACACCCTAGCATTTACTTCTTTTACAACCCCATCTATAAATATATTAAACAACCATGGTGACATTACACATCCCTGTCTAAGACCTACTTTTACCGGGAAGTAATCTCTCTCTCTCCTACACACCTTAACCTGAGCCTCACTATCCTCATAAAAACTCTTTACAGCATTCAGTAACCTACTACCTATTCCATACACTTGCAACATTTGCCACATTGCTCCCCTATCCACTCTATCATAGGCTTTTTCTAAATCCATAAATGCAATGAAAACTTTCCTACCTTTATCTAAATACTGTTCACATATATGCTTCAATGTAAACACTTGATCTACACATCCCCTACCCACTCTAAAGCCTCCTTGCTCATCTGCAATCCTACTCTCTGTCTTACCTACCGTACACTTTACCTTGTATACTCGGTAAACTTATTCCCCTATAATTCTTAGTCTCTTTTATCTCCCTTCCCTTTTTATAAAGGAACTATACACGCTCTCTGCCAATCCTTAGGTACCTTCCCCTCTTTCATACATTTTTTTTTTTTTTTATTAACACATCGGCCGATTCCCACCAAGACAGGGTGGCCTGAAAAAGAAAAACTTTCATCATCATTCACTCCATCACTGTCTTGCCAGAGGGGTGCTTTACTCTACAGTTATAAAACTGCAACATTAACACCCCTCCTTCAGAGTGCAGACACTGTACTTCCCATCTCCAGGACTCAAGTCCGGCCTGCCGGTTTCCCTGAATCCCTTCATAAATGTTACTTTGCTCACACTCCAACAGCACGTCAAGTATTAAAAACTATTTGTCTCCATTCACTCCTATCAAATACGCACACGCATGCTTGCTGGAAATCCAAGCCCCTCGCACACTAAACCTCTTTTACCCCCTCCCTCCAACCTTTCCTAGGCCGACCCCTACCCCGCCTCCCCTCCACTACAGATTTATACACTCTCAAGGTCATTCTGTTTCGTTCCATTCTCTCTACATGTCCGAACCACCTCAACAACCCCTCCTCAGCCCTCTGGATAATAGTTTTGGTAATCCCGCACCTCCTCCTAATTTCCAAACGAATTCTCTGCATTATATTCACACCACACATTGACCTCAGACATGACATCTCCACTGCCTTTCATGCATTTATTAAACAAAAATACCAACCACTCCAACACTATATTCCCCCTGCTTTTAACATTTCTGTTATGATCCTGTCAGTTCCAGCTGCTTTACCCACTTTCATTCTACGTAATGCCTCATGCACCTCTCCCACACTCACCTCTTGCTCTTCTTCACTCCTAAACAAAGTTATACCTTTCTGGCCAGTGCATGAAAGTACCGCCTCCCTTTTTTAATCGACATTTAAAAGTTCCTCAAAATATTCCCGCCATCTACCCAATATCTCCACCTCCCCATCTACTAACTCCCCTACTCTTGTTTTTAACTGACAAATCCATTAATTCCCTAGGCTTTCTTAACTTGTTTATCTCACTCCAAAACTTTTTCTTATTTTTCGCAAAATTTCTTGACAGTGCCTCTCCCACTCTTTCATCTGCTCTCCTTTTGCACTCTCTAACCACTCTCTTCACCTTTCTTTTACTTTCCATATACAGTCAACCCTTGGTTTTCGTGTTTAATTCGTTCCAGAGGGATCAACGAAAAACCAAAATCAATGAAAACCAAAACCATTTTCCCCATAAGAAATAATGTAAATTCAATTAATCTGTTCCAGACACCCAGAAGTATCACAAAAAAAATTGGGGGGGGGCCTAAAGATAGATTTACATACACAAAAGAATGAACATTCAATATGATACTTACCTTTATTGAAGACTGATGTGGCTGGATAGAAGACAGGGAGAAGGGGAGAGGGAAGAGAGGCTATTGTTTGGAAGGAAAATCCCCTTCCATAAGGACTTTAGGTACCAAGTCCTTATCCGGGGTCACTTCCCTGCATGCCTGCTACACTCCCTCCCTGTCTGCTACACTCTCTCCCTGCCTGATACACTCCCTCCCTGCCTGCTATCCTCCCTCCTTCCCTGCCTACTACACTCCCTGCATTCCTACACTCCCTGCTGTCCTGCTACACTCCCTGCTCCTGCTACACTCCTCTGCCTGCTACACTCCCTCCCTGCCTGCTACACTCCCTCCCTGCCTGCTACACTCCCTCCTGCCTGCCACTCCTCCCTGCTGCTACACTCCCTCCCTGCCTGCTACACTCCCTCCCTGCCTGCTACACTCCCTCCCTGCCTGCTACACTCCCTCCCTGCCTGCTACACTCCTTCCCTGCCTGCTACACTCCCTGCTTTTCTACTACACTCCCTGCATGTCTGCTACACTCCCTGATTTCCTGCTACACTCCCTGCTTTCCTGCTACACTCCCTGCATACCTGCTACAGTCCCTGCTTTCTTGCTACACTCCCTGCATGCCTGCTACACTCCCTGTTTTCCTGCTACACTCCCTCCCTGCCTGCTACACTTCCTGCATGCCTCTACACTCCCTGTCTTCTACACTACCTGCTTTCCTGCTACACTCCCTGCATGCCTGCTACACTCCCTGCTTTCTTGCTACACTCCCTGCATGCCTGCTACACTCTTTCTTAAATTCCATCGTGTTTCTCTCTTTCTTTACCAAAGGACTGGCACTAGGAGCTTTTTCTGGGCCCATGGTGGCTTATTTAGCAGTCACACACAATAATCAAGTGCCAAAAACAATGAATTGTTAAGAAATGTTTTGTATGAACTCGCAGGATAATGTTCACTCAACCAGAAACAATGCTACACTGCCTGAGAATGTGCGTGGGAGGTGGGCTTGTGGGCTTTGTATGTGCGTTGGGCACTGGACAGGTTCCGTTCCATCAACGAAAACTAAGACAATATTTCCACGAAAAAGTGCCTGAAAACCAAAATCACCGAAAACTGAGACACACGAAAACCAAGGGTTAACTGTACTCTGCTCTTCTTATAACACTTCTGTTTTGTAAAAACCTCTCATAAGCTATCTTTTTCTCTTTTATCACACCCTTTAATTCTTCATTCCACCACTCACTCCTCTTTCCTCCTGCACCCACCCTCCTCTAGCCACAAACTTCTGCCCCACATTCTAATACTGCATTTTTAAAACTCTCCCAACTCTCTTCAACCCCCCCCCCTCCCCCACTACTCATACTTGCACTAGCCCACCTTTCTGCCAATAGTTGCTTATATCTCACCCTAACTTCCTCCTCCCTTAGTTTATACACTTTTACCTCTCTCTTACTTGTTGTTGCCATTTTCTTTTTGTCCCATCTACCTTTTATTCTAACTGTAGCTACTACTAAATAATGATCCGATATGTCTGTTGCCGTACATGGCTGTGGCATGGTGTCAAACAAAGGGTTCTATCTCGGCAACCATTTCATTGACAGATCTAAAACTTTACCAAAGTTAGTTTGGGACATGGCGGATCCAGCACACCAAATTTTATGAAAATCTGTGATGGTGGGGTGGGGAGCCCTGGTCCACTTGACATAGAATGACCCAGTATAAGTTTGAACTGTGCAATTTCACCCTCTAGGAAATTGTCATGGAATAAGTTGCTGAAGATAAAATATGTTGATTGTCATAATATGGGACATAAGCTACCTAGACCATAAGATGTGTACTGCATCTCCTGTTCAATGATTATCTTATTTACTCTGCTCTTAAAATGAGCAGGGAAATGATTTGCCAGTACAGCACACCAGCAGTGTTGAGGGCAGTGTATAGACTGTACAGCACTCCATTAGTTTTGTGAGGGCAGTGTATAGACGGAACAGCACACCAGCAGTATTGTGAGGGCAGTGCATGGACGGTACAGCATTTGACCAATGTTGTGAGGGCAGTGTATAGGCGGTACAGGACACCAGTAGTGTTGTGAGGGCAGTGTATAGACAACACAGCACACCAGCAGTGTTGTGAGGGCAGTGTATAGACGGCACAGCACACCAGCAGTGTTGAGAGCAGTGTATAGACAGCACAGCACACCAACAGTGTTGCAAGGGTAGTGTACACACTTCTTCCATTGTGACTGGTTTAATGATAGTATAATCTTTTAGTGAACAGCTGAAGGTCTCCATTGAAGGAGAGTAACTAGTTCTATTAATGGCTAATCATTCTTGCTAACTTCATTTCCAAATTGCGTAAACATATGTTAACAAACAACTTGTATAGTTGGTGGAGACCTGGAATTGTCTATACCCACATCAATTTAGAGATTAGGTGAGGCTGTTCCACTACACACACACACACACACACACACACACACACACACACACACACACACACACACTCACACACACACACACACACACACACACACACACACACACACACACACACACACACACACACACACACACACACACACACACACACACACACACACACACACACACACACACACACACACACACACACACACACACACACACACACACACACACACACACACACACACACACACACACACACACACACACACACACACACACACACACACACACACACACACACACACACACACACACACACACACACACACACACACACACACACACACACACACACACACACACACACACACACACACACACACACACACACACACACACACACACACACACACACACTAACACACACACACTAACACACACACACAACACACACACACACACACACACACACACACACAGAGAGAGAAGCTCTTGCTTCACGCACGGAGGGGCCGGGTTCAATTCCCGGTGGGGCAGAAACATTTCAAGTGTTTCTTTACACACACATACATACAACAGGCCTAGTGTCTAATTGACATGTGCCTAGGACAAAATGGTAACTAACACACACACACACACACACACACACACACACCCCGGTGGCCTAGTGGGTAAAGCTCTTGCTTGACGCACGGAGGGGCCGGGTTCAATTCCCGGTGGGGCAGAAACATTTCGAAGTGTTTCCTTACACACACACATATATACAACAGGCCTAGTGTCTAATTGACATGTGCCTAGGACAAAATGGTAACTAACACACACACACAC
>WNWK01005914.1:40000-97500 GCA_009830355.1 Cherax destructor
ATTGGTGGATAAAAGGTTGATGGGTAGACTTCAGGATGTACATGTTTATAGAGGGGCAACGGATATATCGGATCATTATTTAGTTGTAGCTACAGTTAGAGTAAGAGGTAGATGGGACAAAAGGAAAATGGCAACAGTAAGTAAGAGAGAGATGAAAGTGTATAAACTAAGGGAGGAGGAAGTATGGGTGAGATATAAGCAACTATTGGCACAAAGGTGGGCTAATGCAAGTATAAGTAGTGGGGGGTTAAAGAGGGTTGGGATAGTTTTAAAATGCAGTACGTATTAGAATGAGGGGCAGAAGTTTGTGGCTATAGGAGGGTGGGTGCAGGAGGAAAGAGGAGTAATTGGTGGAATGATGAAGTAAAGGGTGTGATAAAAGAGAAAAAGGTAGCTTATGAGAGGTTTTTACAAAACAGAAGTGTTATAAGAAGATCAGAGTATATGAAGAGTAAAAGAAAGGTGAAGAGAGTGCAAAAGGAGAGCAGATGATAGAGTGGGAGAGGCACTGTCAAGAAATTTTACTGAAAATAAAAAAAGAATTTGGAGTTAGATAAACAAGTTAAGAAAGCCTAGGGAACGAATGGATTTGTCAGTTAAAAGCAAATTTTGAGAAACTTTTAAATGTCAATGAAGAAAGGGAGGCAGTAATTTCATGCACTGGCCAGGGAGGTATAACATCTTTTAGGAGTGAAGAAGAGCAGGATGTGAGTGTGGGGGAGGTGCATGAGGCATTACGTAGAATTAAAGGTGGTAAAGCAACTGGAACTGATGGGATCATGACAGAAATGTTAAAAGCAGGGGGGGATATAGTGTTGGAGTGGTTGGTATTTTTGTTTAATAAATGTATGAAAGAGGGGAAGGTACCTAGGGATTGGAAGAGAGCATGTATAGTTCTTTTATATAAAGGGAAGGGGGACAAAAGAGATTGTAAAAATGATAGGGGAATAAGTTTACTGAGTATACCAGGTAAAGTGTATGGTAGGGTTATTATTGAAAGAATTAGAGGTAAGACAGAAAGTAGGATTGCAGATGAGCAAGGAGGCTTTAGAGTGGGTAGGGGATGTGTAGATCAAGTGTTTACATTGAAGCATATATGTGAACAGTATTTAGATAAAGGTAGGGAAGTTTCCATTGCATTTATATATTTAGAAAAGGCATATGATAGAGTAAATAGGGGAGCAATGTGGCAGATGTTGCAAGTGTATGGAATAGGTAGTAAGTTAGTAAATGCTGTGAAGAGTTTTTATGAGGATAGGCTCAGGTTAGGGTGTGTAGGAGAGAGGGAGATTACTTCTCGGTAAAAGTAGGTCTTAGACAGAGATGTGTAATGTTACCATGGTTGTTTAATATATTTATAGATGGGGTTTTAACCCTTTCAGGGTCCAAGGCCATTTTTGGATGGGGTGCACCAGTGTCCAAGAATTTAAAAAAAAAAAAAAATATTTTTTCTTATGAAATGGTAGAGAATCTTTTTCTGAAGGTAATAAAACAAAAAGTACGAAATTTCATTGACAATTGACGAAATTATGCTATCGCGAATTTTGATGTGTCAGCGATATTTACGCATCGGCGATTTTGCCGACTTTGACTCCCATTTTCGGCCAATTACATTATTCCAGTCGACCAAATTCTTAGCTATTTCACTAGTATTACTTCTATTCTATCGATTAAGCACAAGAAATTGCCCAGTCAACTGTTTCAACTACAAAATAAATTGGTTTGAAATTGGTAATTTAGCCAATTTAACTCAAAGTTCAAAATATTCCAATTTCAAAATAGGGTGCATAATAAACAATGCAGGCATTCCTGGCACTAAACTAACATTTCCTCTGTTCATTAGTTACGTTTTCAGTCTTTACAAATGAATTCCATTTTGATTTTTTATTCACATAATGAATTTTTATTCAAACCCAAAAATGGAAGATTTACTGTTATGCAATATTGTAATAATTGTACAAATAATATCACCACATTTGTGAACGTATATTAGACCCACCAGCTGGCGCGTATTAGACGAGTGAGGTCATATGTTTACTCTTGAACATAGGCAAAAAGTTAACATTTCCACTATTTTGAGCTCAGTTTCAAGCCATTTGCAGTACTAAAACCAATCGAAGTCATCTCTATATCTGTAATATATCTTCCATTCTTTCAAATGAGACCAAGAAATCGCAAATACAACTATACAAAGTATACTTAAAACACTGCAAAGTCGCTCTTTTAATAAAAAATTGCGGTTTCAGTTTTTTCTCTCATTATGCACTGTGTGCTGCAGGATTTGTTTTATGTGGTGCACACTTACCACATAGATGTATTCTCTCATATCTGGGCCCAAATTTACCATTCAAAGCTTATCTGAGCGAGCTGAGCTCATGACGTAGAACTACGACACGGACCCTGAAAGGGTTAAAAGAAGTAAATGCTAGGGTGTTGGGGAGAGGGGTGGGATTAAATTATGGGTAATCATATACAAAATGAGAGTTGACACAGTTACTTTTTGCTGATGATTCTGTGCTCATGGGAGATTCTAAAGAAAAGTTGCAAAGGTTAGTGGACGAGTTTGGGAGGGTGTGTAAAGGTAGAAAGTTGAAAGTGAACATAGATAAGAGTAAGGTGATGAGGGTATCAAAGGATTTAGATAAAGAAAAATTGATATCACATTGGAGAGAGGGAGTATGGAAGAAGTGAGTGTTCTCAGATATTTGGGAGTTGACTTGTCAGCAGATGGGTTTATGAAGGATGAGGTTAACCTTACAATTGATGAAGAAGGGAATGTATGAAAGTATAGTGGTACCAACACTTTTATATGGGTGTGAAGCTTGGGTTGTAAACTCTGCAGCGAGGAGGTGGCTGGAGGCAGTGGAGATATCCTGTCTAAGGGCAATGTGTGGTGTAAATATTATGCAGAGAATTCGCAGTGTGGAAATTAGGAGGAGGTCTGGAGTTACTAAAAGTATTAGTTAGAGGGCTGAAGAGGGGTTGTTGAGGTGGTTTGGTCATTTAGAGAGAATGGATAAAAGTAGAATGACTTGGAGAGCGTATAAATCCGTAGGGAAAGGAAGGCAGGGTAGGGGTTGTCCTCGAAAAGGTTGGAGGGTGGGGGTAAAGGAGCTTTTGTGGACGAAGGGCTTGGACTTCCAGGAAGCGTGTGTGAGCGTGTTAAGATAGGAGTGAATGAAGACGAATGTTTTTTGGAACCTGACGAGGTGTTTTAGTGTGAGCAGGGTAATAATTAGTGAAGGGATTCAGGAAAACTGGTTAGCCGGGCTTGAGTCCCTGAAATGGGAAGTACAATGCCTGCACTTTAACCCATTAACTGTCCAAACGTATATATACGTTTATACCGCTAGCTCTCCGAGCGTATATATACGTTTTTTTTACATGCTTTCTTATGGAGAAAATCAAGGTCGGAGCACTAGCAGTAAAAACGTATATATACGTTTGGATAGTTAATGGGTTAAAGGAGTGGTTTGGGATATTGGCAGTTTGAAGGGATTATGTTTTACGTATTATATATGCTTCTAAACTGTTCTATCTGAGTGCCTCTGCAAAGACAGTGATTATGTATGAGTGAGGTGAAAGTGTTGAATGGTGATGAAAGTATTTTCTTTTTGAGGATTTTCTTTCTTTTTGGGTCACCCTGCCTACTCAGATGGCCAACTTGTTGAAAAAAAAAAATTATAAGTTTCCTTGAAGCATGGTGTAAGACGAGTGTCACTCCACTGCTGACAGTTCAGCAGTGGAGTGACATTTGATGAGTGTGCACTGCCTTGACTTTATTTGTTTTCACTGTTACACACAAACATTGTCTGTCTTGTCTGTCTCTCCGTCTGTCTTTCTGTCTGTCTAGCTCTCTGTTTATCTTTGTCTCTGCTTATCTGTCCTTCTGTTTCTCTGTCTGCTTGTTTCTCTTTGTCTCAGAGAGAGCCACTCGTGAACCAACATGTATTACACATGATGCAGAGTAGTCACGTCTGATTCCTGAACAAAGTGAAAATGCGTATTATTTGCCAGTCATGCTTATTATGCCTTGTATCTACAAGCACTGTATGGCACTTTGCCTGGATTTTTTGGGTTATCCTAGGTAATTTACATTATGTATAATTGTATTTATGTGTACCTGTGAGATAGAGACAAATAGACAGAGACAGAGATAGACAGATAGAGATAGATACAGACAGATTTAGAGACAGCCAATCAGCCAGCCATCCGCCCAGCCAGTCTGCCGAACACGTATTGCACACAAGAACTCAAGAAAGAAGGAAAACTGCAGCAGGTCCACTGGCCCATGTGAGGCAGGTGTCCAATTCTCACACCGGCCCAAGCCAATGCCCCAACCTAGCCAGGTCAGGTCACACTCGGGGATTTTCAAAATGATACACCAGTAAAGGCTTCACTTTACAATCACCACTGGCATTAGCACAAAGCATCAAAGTTAGCCTGTCTTTCATAGGCTTATGTCCTGGGAGTGCCTTTTCCTCCTGTGTAATGAAGGTCCTGTTTGGCATTTTCTTCCAAAACAGGCCTGTTTCGTCACAATTGAACACTTGTTGGGGTTGAAATTGTTCAGCCTCTATGTACCCCTGGAATTCCTGCACATATTTTTCAGCCGCACTTTTGTCACAACTGGCTGCGTCACCATGCCTCACAACACTATGTATGCCACTTCGCTTCTTAAATCTTTCAAACCAGCTTTTGCTGGCTTTAAATTCGTTCACTTAAGCACTCGTTGCAGGCATTTTCTTGATGAGATCATCATGCAACTGCCTTGCTTTTTCACATATTATTGCATGCGAAACACTCTCCTGCTAACTGTTTCTCGTTGATCCACATCAACAACAAATTTTCCTCATCTTCCAGCACTTACGATCTCTGTTTTGTGATCACATATGCAACTTTTTGCAACAACAGCTTCCTTGATCTTACGTGTATTTCCCTTGGCCACAATGGTACCGATGGTAGAATAGGCTTTTACCATACAGCCTGGCCAGCTCAGTGATACGCACTCCACTTTCATATTTTGTTATTATCTCCTTCAGTTCTACTGTATTTCTGAGCCTCTTTACCACAGGGCTGGCACTAGGAGCTTTCTTTGGACCTATGGTAGCTTATTTAGCAGTTACAAGCACTAAAAACAGTGGAATAATGACAATATACTGGTATGAATGCGTGGGTGGAGTGGGTGGTGGTCAGCTCTCGCTTGTAAACAATAGCACACTGACGCTCCCTGGAGTGCCCGCACAGCTGGGCCACGCGTACGCGTCCGGGACGAATATCGTAAATGGAGTCAATATTTTGACGTAAATATGTATCGCTAACCGATTTTATCGGTATCCGATGCCATCGCTAACTTGGGTCCACTGTATAGTGGAACCTCGGTTTTCGTATGCCCTAGTTTGTATGTAAAACTATAGTTATTCTCTATAAAAAGTATTTTTTGTTAATATTTTTGGGTGTCTGGAATGGAGTAATTGGATTTACACTATTTTTTATGGGAAATATTTCTTCTGTTTTCGTACGATTCAGTTTATCGTCAGACTTTTTCAAACGGATTAATCACGAAAACCGAGGTTCCACTGTGTAATGTTGTACTGATCACTGCCTTACCTTCGGTTTACTTTATCTGTTGTTCTGGGGGTTACCACCTCCACAACCTTCCTGCAAGGGGCATTGACTGTGGTTGATGCTGGGGCTTAGCGACCCCCCAAACCCTGAGCTCGATGGGGCACCAGACCGTGTTTACTCTGGTGAAAGAGGTGGCAACTCTATTGTCCCTAGCCGGTTGTTTGCATGCCAGATTCCAGTGATGTTGCTGGTGAGGTTCAGCAACTCTGGTGTACTCCAGGCTTGTGTATGGCAACCTCTTATTGTTGCAAAGATTAGCTGAATGAGGCAAAGATGGACACAGTTCAATGGCTTTCCTAGATCAGTAAGCTTACTCTCATTCAGGAACAGAGTAAATCTTGTGTTCATGAACCCTAGTTCTACATGTTCATTGGAGGGTGGTTTACTTGAACCCTGGCTCTACAGGTTCACTGGAGGGTAGTTTATTTGAACCCTGGTTCTGCATGTTCACTGGAGGGTTGTTCACTTGAACCCTGGTTCTACAGGTTCACTGGAAGGTGGTTTACTTATGTTATTACCTGGAATTTTTATACAATCATTTTCTTTGATAGTTCATAGTCTGTCTTGTGTTATGGTATTAACTATTTTCATTCCTAGTTCATTTTTGTATTTATAACATAAAGAACTTCTTTTCATTTGATTTTTCAGTGATTCATTGGTGTGTTTACCAAAATTTTATAGTTTTTTCATTTCACTGAAGTAGGTGCAGGGATGTTGCAGTCAGAGGGTAATCTGAATTGTTATGTCATCTCCCTTCTGGCAAGACAGCAGTTTACTGAATGATGGTGTATATGATCATGTGCCTTGATGCAAAATGGTCGTTGATGTTAAAAAAAAAATATTAAGTAGTGGGTTTTTAAAGTGTATTGTAGAATTTCATTAAATGAGTTGAAAGTAAAACGCAGACTAGGTTGTAGAAGAATGAGTAGGATTTAACCCTTTGACTGTTTCTGTTGTATATATACGTCTTACGAGCTAGTGTTTTTGACGTATTAATACGCCAAAATTCTAGCGGCTTCAAATCAATCGGGAGAAAGCTTGTAGGCCCACATGTGAGAGAATGGGTCTGTGTGGTGTGGTGTGCGCAGTATAAAAAAATCCTGCAACACGCAGTGCATAATGAGAAAAAAAACTCCGACCGTTTTTTTGGATTAAAACGCCGATTTTGAGGTGTATTTTCGTATAGTATTTATGGTTGTATTCTTGTTTTCTTGGTCTCATTTGATAGAATGGAAGACTTATTACAGAAATAGAGATGATTTTGATTGGTTTCACGATGAAAAAGACCTTGAAATTGAGCTCATATTAGCAGAAATGTTCGATTTTTGCCGATGTTCAAGAGTAAACAAATAACATCATTGTCCAATAAGTGTTATTTCTAGCCATTCTAATGCGCAGTCACGAATGGGTAGACATTATTTATACAATTATTACAATAATGCAGTAGTTTGCATTACAGTAAATCTTATATTTTTTGTGTGAATAAAAATTCAAAATAGAAAGCAAGACACACACAACCCGCACATATAAAAGGAGAGGAGCTTACGACGACGTTTCGGTCCGACTTGGACCATTTACAAAGTCAGTGACTTTGTAAATGGTCCAAGTCGGACCAAAACGTCGTTGTAAGCTCCTCTCCTTTTATATGTGCGGGTTGTGTGTGTATTGTTCCAGTCACGGTATTGTGCCTTTTTTTGTTATTTAGAAAGGAAGAGTAATATAAGAGGGGCCTGGAGACATGACTGATGAACAGAGAAAATGTTATTTTAGTGCCAGGAATGTCTGCAGTGTTCATTCTGGACCCTATTTTGAAATTGGCATTTTATTAATTTGCCTGAAATTGGCCAAAATGCCAATTTCTGACCACTTTATTGGGTAGTTGAAATTGGTAAATGGGCAGTTTCTTGTACTCAATCTATAAAATAAATGGAGTTCTAAAGAAATAGCTATGAGTTTGGTCTACTGGAACAATGGAATTAGCGAAAAATAGAGCTAGAAGTGGGCGAAATCGCCGATGAGTAAATATCACCGAGATCACTAACTTTGCGAGAGCGTAATTCCATAAGTTTTCCATCAAATTTCACACTTTTGGTGTCATTACCGTCAGGAAAATATTCTCTATCATTTCAAAAGAAAAAAAAATAATTCTTTTTTTCGTGTATTTTTGCTACACAGAGAACCAAGTTCCATTGAAGTGTACTCAGATAAAAAAAAATAAGGAACTATTTATCACAATTATGTATGTGGAAAGGTATAAAATTGGGTGGATATGGAAGCATTGTGGTAGATGTTGCAAATGTATGGAATAGGTGCAGTGGCGGCTCATCAAAAAATAGAATGGGGGGGACTGTGTGATTGTAAGCCTCATAGAACAGCATAATAAACATTATTTAAGTAATAATTTTTAAAATTAAACTAAATTTAATAATGATAAGCATTCATATATACGTACCTTTAGAGGTGGTCACAGTCCTGCTGGTGGAGACATGGCTAGCTGAGCTGATGATGTTACAACTACAGCCTCTCCTCACTTACTGACGTACTCATTTACCGACAACTCGGAGTTACGACGGGCTCTCCGACGAGTAAAAAAAATATATATTGTATGCTGTATGAGAACTTGGGTCACTCATCTTAATCTCCTTCTTACAGCCGCTCAGTACACTAGCTTTTAAAGTCTCCAAGACTTCATATTTGTACAAATTTGAACTTGATTGTGTACCCCATAGTACAAGATAGAAGTGCAGCAGCACTTGTATAGGTTTCGTAGCTGACATTTAAAGCACTCCAGAGCGATTGTTATTATTACAAGAAATAAATTTTTATCTTTATTAATTATTATTATTATTATTATTATTATTATTATTATTATTATTATCACCATCAACATACCTTGTTCACTGAGTTTAATCATTTTTTAATTAAGCTGCCACGAGAGAGAGAGACAGAATGTAAACACACACACGAACACACCAGCTGATTCCTTGACTGTGTACTTCCATTTTCCTCTTGTTTTTCCTCTTCCAAGTGCTGCTGCACGTCTATTGTGCACCCCATAGTAAAAGATTGTTATATCTTGTACTATGGGGTGCACAATAGACGTGAAGCAGCACTTGGAAGAGGAAAAACAAGAGGAAAATGGAAGAAGTAGAAAAGACGTACACAGTCAAGGGATCAGCTGGTGTGTTCGTCTGTGTGTTGACATTTTGTGTTCGTCTGTAAATTATTATAAATTATAATAATAATAATAATAATAATAATAATAATAAACACTATTTTTGCATTTTTTCTTATGACAAGCGTGATCTAGGCATGTTTCCCCTGATGTAAACAATGTATCTATCTTATGATCTTATCCCAGAGTGGCAGCCTCCGCCCTTACCCCACTCACATAATATGGCATATATTATTCATTTCATCGTCTTTATTACAGTTCTAGGGTATTTATCGTGTTTGATATAAATTTGGAATAAATGTAATAGATAGATAACCTTTATTACAAATATTAGCGTAATTACACAACATTTTATTAGCGCCACCGTTAACATCTAACACCCATGACGACTCAGCAGATACTGAATGCTACTGCTTGCCTCTCCCTCTCTCATTTAGCTCCACCCACTTCGTAACGATGTTAGATGGTGAATTTAATGTATTTTTCTGTAAGCTTAACTCGTTGTATGTGTATTTTACTTTTTTATTGTTTTCTGTAATACAGTACATATATAAGAGTCAGACAAATTAAAATAAAGTTATCAAGTTGGAGTTTCATTTTTATTTATTTTTCTAATATGTCTTCTTTTTTTTCAACACATCGGCCGTTTCCCACCGAAGCGGGGTGGCCCAAAAGGAAAAACGAAAGTTTCTCCTTTTACATTTAGTAATATATACAGGAGAAAGGGTTACTAGCCCCTTGCTCCCGGCATTTTAGTCGCCTCTTATGACACGCATGGCTTACGGAGGATTTGGCATCATTACAAAGTGGGCAGAGCTACAGCAGAGGGAGAAGCAGCAGTGTGTCAGTAACTCATGACACTTCATCTCGCTACAGTGGACCCTCGGTTTTCGTTGAAAATTCTTTCCAGAATGCTGTTTGAGTGCCGTTACCTAACGAATTTGTTCCCATAAGGACAAATGTAAATTAGATTAGTCATTTCAGAACCCCAAAAATACACTTAAAAAGCTCTTACAAAAATACTTTTACATAATTGTTCGAGTTTGGAGGTGAACGAAAACCGAGGGTCCACTGTACAATATACAGTGGACCCCTGGATTACGTACTGCTCCAAACTCGAACAATTATGTAAGTGTATTTTTGTAAGTGTATTTTTGGGGGTCTAAAAGGACTAATCTAATTTACATTATTCCTTATGGGAACAAATTCGTTCGGTAACGGCACTTGAACAGCCTTCTGGAATGAAATAATGACATAATCCAGGGGTCCACTGTATTGTATAATTATACTATTACAGTGGACCCCCGAGTTTCGGTCATAATTCATTCAAGAAGGCTGCTCAAGTGCCATTACCGAACGAATTTACTCCCTTAAGGAATAATGTCAAGTAGGTTAGTCCATTTCAGACCCCCAAAAATACACCTACAAAAGCACTTACAATATTACACTTACATAATTGTTCGATTTCTGAGGTGACCAAAACTCGGGGGTCCTCTGTACTATCAATAAATATTACCTACATATCATATTTATTACAGAATAATATTAGGTATAACCTAAATAACGTAGAAGCATGATAAAAACTGACATTATAGAGGTATTAACTCTTTGACTGTTTCAGTCGTATATATACGTCGTACGAGCCAATGTTTCGGACGTATTAAGACGCATAAATTCTAGCGGCCTCAAATCAAACAGGAGAAAGCTGGTAGGCCTACATGTGAGAGAATGGGTCTGTGTGGTCAGTGTGCACAGTATAAAAAAAATCGTGCAGCCAGTGGTGCATTGTGGGAACGCCATTTCAGTAGTCCTTGTTCAGCATGCCTAGCGGTAAGAATTATCTGACTCCTTGGCGCATCTGGGACTGTTCTCTTCCCCAATGATAGCTCTAACACAGATGGAAGTGTCTCTGAAGATAAATTTCATGGTTTTGAGGAGTTTGCGATCAAAAGAAATGCCCAGGATACCAGAAGGAAGGAAGAAAGAAAGTAAGGAAAGAAGGGATGAGAGGAGGGAAGGAAGGAAGGGAGGAGAGGAAGGAAGGAACAAAAGAAGTAAGAAAGAAAGGAAGGAATGAAGGAAGAAAGGAAGGCAGGAAGGAAGAGATGAGAGGAAGGAAGGAAAATATGTAAGAAAGATAGGAAGGAAGCTAGGAAGGTGGGTATGAAGGAAAGGAAGGAGGTTGTGGGGAAGAAGACATGGGTCCCCTTTTGTGTTGACAGGTTGAGAGGCAGTGTGGGTGGTGAGTAATGGTATAATATGTCATTTTGACAGCTGCCTTACCCTGACTCAGCAAAATTAGATGTCCTCTCTCCCTCCCCTCCCCCCACACACACACACACACTCACTCACTCACTCACACTCTGGCCTGGTGGCTAAAGCTCTCGCTTCATGCACGGAGGGCCCGGGTTCAATTCCCAGCGGGGAGGAAACATTTTGAAGTGTTTCCTTACACACACACACACATACAACAGGCCTAGTGTCTAATCAACATGTGCCTAGGACAAAATGGTAACACACACACAGAGGGATATTAGGAAGTACAGTGGTACCCCGACTTACGATATTTTTTCATTCCAGAATGCTGTTCAAGTGCCATTACCAAACGAATTTATCTCCATAAGAAATGATGTAAAATAGACTAGGCCTTTTAGACCCCCAAAATTACACTTACAAAAGCATTTAAAAAAATAAACTTACATAAAAGGGTGTGTTTGGGGACCATCGTAAGTCGGGGTACCACTGTATTTCTTCAGTCACAGAGTGGTCGGGAAGTGGAATAGTTTGGGAAGCGATGTAGTGGAGGCAGGTTCCATACATAGCTTTAAGAAGAGGTATGATAAAGCTCATGGCGCAGGGAGAGTGACCCAATAGCGGCCAGTGGAGAGGCGGGGTCAGGAGCTATGACTCGACCCCTGCAACCACAACTAGGTGAGTACACACACACACACATATATACACACAGCTTGGAGCTTTTGAAGTGCTAATTGCAGTTGATGGAAAGTGTCCAGTCATTATACAGTGGTCCCTCGGTTTTCGTGCATCTCCAAACTCGAACATTTATGTAAGTGTATTTTCGTAAGTGCTGTTGCAAGTGTATTTTTGGGGGTCTGAAATAGACTAACCTACGTGACATTATTTCTTAAGGAAGTAAATTCGTTCGGTAATGGCACTTGAGCAGCATTCTGGAACGAATTTTCATCGAAAACCGAGGGACCACTGTACATATATGTGTATATATATTATAGAACAATAGTAATAAACAATTTTTTTTATTGTTGGTTGGTGTAAACAAGTTTTGTAAACAATATAATGATACTAATGTTTGTGCGATTATTGTGTTGCATACGAGTGTATATTTATACATTGCACAGGCCACATAAGTTACGTAAAAAAAAAAAATACAGTGGACCGCCGAGTAACGTAAGGCTCATATATCATAAAAATCGTGTAACGTAAGCTTTTTTCAACATCGTGTATCGTAAATGGACTTGTGTATCGTAATGTATTAGACCTGTCCGCCTGCTCTGCGCCTGCGCAGGACGCCAGTGAAGCGTTGTTTACCATTGAGAGAACATTACCCAGCACGCTCTTTCAAACATTCACAATACATTTGGTGTCTTTTTTGGTGGTTTAGTGATTGTCACTGTGAAATAAGTCACCATGGGTTCAAAGAAGCTTCACAAGTCGATAAAGGCTATAGCACCAGCCAGTGATAAAGTGTAGCAATGGAAATAAGTCACTCTGTCTGACTTTTTTGGGTTATCCTAGGTTTTCTACACATATGCTGCTATGTATGATAATCTATGTATAACTGGATTTGTGTATGCTACCTGAATAAACTTACTTAAGTAAGTTAAGCAATTAATCGATAGAAAATGACGACTCAAAACTTAACTTCTACAATGTTTGAGATTATAGGGACATTGACAAGAACCCAGTACTGTGCCACCATCTCCTCCAAGTGTAAGTATTTTTTATTTATATAAGTGTGAATATTTCTTATTTATAAATTAAAGTGTAAATATTTCTTATTTATAAATTAAAGTAAATGTTTCTTATTTATAAATTATGCACATTGTTTGTGTGATAGTGGTGGTTGCTTTCTGCTGAAACCGACTACCACCACGGCTTATGGTCAGTGGCCCTATAACCAACAACAACAACACAAGACACTCCACCAGTTCTTAGATTCGTACTGATATGTTTTATTCATTCTAGAGTTTATATCATGTTTCTATGTTATTAGTATTATTTATTATGTCATATTAGATGAATTGTGCTAGATAAATAGGCCGCAGAGTTCATATTAGTGTCCTATTGAAGGGCTATCTTGTCCTGCCTCCAAACAAACTCTCCTGCCTCTCTCATATGCCAACAAGAGTCTTCAGTAAAGGTAAAACTGATTCAAATGTTCATTTATCCATTAAAATTAGTGCTTTATATTTATTTCTCATTGTTTTCTGTATGTAAAACTATAGTATTTATTCTTTAAAAAAATGAATTTTTGGTGAATTTTTTTGGGTGGAAACGGATTAATTGTATTTACATTATTTCTTATGGGAAATAAGGTTTCGAATTACGTATTTTTCGTGTTAAGTAATAGCTCCTGGAACGGATTAATTACGTTAGTCGAGGGACCACTGTAGTGAAAAAACAAGAAACCTACGAAAGGAAGTAAACCAAAGTTTACTGGGTGAGCGGCATTCATAGTTGTTGCCATATGCGGCTCATTTTTTGCCAACTTTACACTTCTATATCTCGGTAAGTACTGATCGCAAAAAAAATTTGGGTTGGGTTTAAACAATCAGAAAAATAATCTTAACATTTTGATAAGAAAAAAATATTTTTTTTTTTTTTTTTAATATTTCCCGACATAGAATGACAGTTTCAGAGAGGGGCCTCCGACAGTCAAAGGGTTAAAGGGTGGAGGGCGGAGAAGGATAAAAAAAAAAAAAGTGACCGAGAAAACGTTATGCTCCTGAAGGGTAACTAGAAGATCACTCTTACCCTATGCAAAGACTGAAAAAAAGTGCGATTTAAAAAAAAAAAATCCCAAGTAATCAGCTATGCAGGCATTTCCTGGAATATCTCGGAAGTAAGTCATTGACCTATTTTCCAGCAAACATAAAACTGGATGTTTTAATTTTGGGTGGTGACACTTTTGAAGTGTCAGTAAGGGGTGATTCCTTGATTAGCGACAAAATCGTTTACCGTCAAGGTCTTAGACCCCTATCTCCGTCGTTAAGTGAGGAGAGGCTGTACAGTGGACCCTTGGTTTTTGTGTACCTCTGTTTTCACCGATTTTGGTTTTCGCGCACTTTTTTCTTGGAAATATTGGCTTAGTTTTCGTCGATTGGCTCAGTTTTCGTCGATGGTATGGAACCTGTCCAGTGCCCAGCGCACATGCAAAGCCTGCAAGCCCACCTCCCACACACATTCTCATGCAGTGTAGCATTGTTTATGGTTGAGTGAACATTATCCTTCGAGTTCATACAAAACATTTCTTAACAATCCATTGCTTTTGGCCCTTGATTATTGTGTGTGACTACTAAATAAGCTACCATGGACCCAAAGAAAGCTCCTAGTGCCAGTCCTTTGGTAAAGAAAGTGAGGAACACCATAGAACTGAAGAAAGAAATAATAGAAAAATATGATAGTGGCGTACATATTGCCGAGCTCGGCAGGATATACAATAAGGCCCCATCAACCATCAGTTCCATTGTGGCGAAGAAAAAAGAAATCATGGAAGATAATGTTGCGAAAGGGGTGAATACGATAACGAAACAGAGACCACAATCAATTGAAAATATGTAGAAATTGTTGTTAGTGTGGATAAACAAAAAACAGCTAGCAGGTGACAGTGTTGTGCAATCCATCATATGTGAAAAAGCAATGCAGTTGCATGCCGATCTTGTCAAGAAAATGCCTGGAACCAGTGCTGATGTTGGTGAATTTAAGGCCAGCAAAGGCTGGTTTGAAAACTTCAAGAATCGAAGTGGCATACACAGTGTTGAAAGGCATGGTGAGAGTGCCAGTTCAAACAAACATGCGGTTGAAAAATTCATGCGCGAATTCAAAGAATATGTTCAGGCTGAAAATTTCAAACCCCAACAAGTGTTTAATTGTGACGAAACAGGCCTGTTTTGGAAGAAAATGCCAAAGAGGACCTACATCACGCAGGAGGAAAAGGCACTGCCAGGACACAAGCCTATGAAAGACAGGCTAACTCTTATATTGTGTAGTAATGCTAGTGGGGATTTAAAATTGAAGCCTTTACTCGTGTATCACTCTGAAAATCCCAGAGTGTTAAAAAAAAAACAGTGTTGTCAAGAGTAAATTTTGTGTGATGTGGAAGGCTAACAGTAATGCATGGGTCACGAGTAAGTAAGTAAGTAAGCTTATTCAGGTATACACATATACAGTTACTAGATTATCATACATAGCAGCATATGTGTAGAAAACATAGGATAACCCAAAAAAGTCAGAGTGACTTATTTCCATTGAGGTCCATTTAATACCTTAATATTAAATACTGTAGTAGATACTAGTTATTATACTATAATTAAAAGGAATAAGGTAAAAAGAGTTATTTACATGTACATGTATGTTAGCTAAAAAAAAATAAAAATCATTCTCCTCCCTTTCTGTCGCTATATTCATTAGGTACCTTTTAGCTCTCTTCTTGAACTGGCTGATGCTATGACTGGCTTTGACATGTGCAGGCAGTCTGTTCCATTCCTTTATTGCTGTACAATAAAAGGTGTTTGAAGCCTGGCCACTGACTGTGGGTACTACAAAGTTGTGCTCTCTCCCCCTAGTACTATGACTGCTTTGGTTCCCAGTCTTGACAAAATTGGCAGCAAGATATTCTGGACACTGTTTGTGAGCAATTTTATAAACTTGATTCAACTTAAGTTGTTTTACTCTGTCTTCAATATTCAGCATATCCAATTGTTGTAATTCATCCTGGCCTACATGTTCTCTTGGGCCCAGGTCTAGGATGAATCTTATCATTTTGTTCTGCATGATTTGCAGTTTATCTTTCAGTTTTTTTGTCAAGGCAGAGTACCATGAAGAGCAAGCATAGTCAATATGACATTGTATAAGGGCTAGACATAAGGTCCTGCGAGCCTCAGTAGGTAGACACTGTGCTTGTCTGTATAGGAACTTCAGTCTGGCAATACACACACAACCCGCACGGTATTGTGCCTTTTTTGTTATTCAGTCTGGCATTCGCTTTCTTTACTATACTGTTCCCTATCAATTCTCTTTTGTGCATGTAAATCTATCTTTAAGGCCCCCCAAATTTTTTTTTTAATACTTCTGGGTGCCTGGAACGGATTAATTGAATTTACATTATTTCTTATGGGGAAAATGGTTTTAGTTTTCGCCGATTTTGGTTTTAGCCGATCCCTCTGGAACGGATTAAACACGAAAACCAAGGGTCCACTGTATTTAAAACTAAAATCCAAGCATCGATTTTTTGATGTCGCAAAATGCTTTATAACTTTTTCATTAAAATCTTTAATTTCTGTTATCATGTTTTCAGTCAATATCATTGCTAGAGCAGTCAATCATTCACCATTGTACTGCGCAAAAAAACTTTTGATTCTTTTTAAGGTTGAAAAACATCTTTCTGCTTCTGCTGTTGTCATTGGAGTTGTTATTAAAAATTTTAACAGCTTGACAGTTTCTGAAAATGTTGACTGCAGATGATTGTCATTTATCATCTCTAGCAAGTCAATAAATTTTCCAATTTGCACAAATCTTCTCTTGAATACAGTACAGATAGTTCAGTTCTCAATTTATCTTTTTCCAGCATGGGATAGGCTGCAACTGCATGCTCAAGGGCATCACTAGTGAAGTTTTCAGGAAATGTTGAAAAATTACTCACTAGTAGTAACTGGCTAGCTTCCAGATGATTCGTGAAACTGAATCTCATTCTACACTGCAATAAAATTACGTCACAAACCTCTTTTGCAGCGACTGCTTTATCTCTATTAAATTTTCTTATCTCTGGTTCAGAAGGCATTGTGGAAGCAATCACATTCATCTCTTAATTTCTGAACTGAAGAGGCAAAAGTTGTTAGAGTCATTAGCCTTCTGCATTAATATTTCTAGACTGAAGCTGAGAAAACATGTTGTCAATGTGAGGCATCACCTTCAAAAAAATTCCAACCAAAACTCAAATTCAGGATCACTCAGGATTCTCTTGATACCTGCTGCTGCAGATCCAGTATCCAGATCCAGTTAGATGCTTCTAGAATAGTGCAACACTCAATCAGTGCATCTTTCATCTCCTGCACAGCATTAACTGTTCTTATCTTGAAATTCCAACATGTTGCAGAAGGTTTTGGGATTTGACTGCCTATAGTATTCTCCAATGCTGTCATTCTTTGCAGAGACTTTGAAAAAAAAATGCTGGTGTTCCTGACAAGTTTTAAAAAAATACTCGAACATTAGTATTTCTGTGATGTCTCCTGCTGAAGAATCAAGTTCAGTTGGTGCGCATAACAGAGTACTATAAAGTGAGCATTGGTATACACTTCTCTTACTTTAGTTTGCACACCTTTGTTGACACCAATTAACACAGCTGCACCGTCATAAGTTTGAGCAATGAGCTTATGCGGAAGATCACCAATTATGTAAAATCTGCAGCTTTTTTTTTTTTTTTTTTTTTCCATCGCAATTTTACATAGAGATTTACATAAAAGTGCAAGGAGAGCCACTGACATGCCAGGGCATAACGGGCAGCTTAATCTAAAAACTTATGGACTGTGTACATAATATGATGATATTTCATTTGGCTAATTATAATATGGTGACACTACATTGCAGCAAGTGTTTAGTAGGATGGTAGTTAATAGTAAAAATTGAAATTATTTTTGGGAAAATGTCATTTAGTATTTTTTTAAAGTAATTTACAGAATGCGTATTTAGTTTATGGTGAGTAGGTGGTATTATTACAATGTTATAATAGTACAAATTGAGATTATCTTGTAGGAAAAAAATACTGAGCATTTTTGAAAGTACAGTGGTCCCTTGGTTTTCGCCGAAAATTCGTTCCAGAATGCTGCTCAAGTGCCATTACCGAACGAATTTACTTCCTTAAGAAATAATGTCACGTAGGTTAGTCTATTTCAGACCCCCAAAAATACACTTGCAACAGCACTTACGAAAATACACTTACATAAATGTTCGAGTTTGGAGATGCACGAAAACCAAGGGACCACTGTAATATTATCGTACATAATAATAATTAAAATGGAATTATCTTATAGGAGAAATAAGAATGAGTATTTTTTTTTGAAGGGTAACTGTAGAAGATCATTCTTATCCTTTGCAAAGACACTTGACAATACTTCTGCTGTTTGAAGATTGAGATACTTATGCAACATATGGGAATCTTTATTGAAGAAACGTTTCACCACACAGTGGCTTCATCAGTCCAATACAAAGCAGAAAGGTGTAAGGAGAGGAGGAGTTTGAAATAATCAGTTCCTCAGCCTGGAATCAATGTGTTCAGTCTATCAGTCTTGTAGTAAGTACAGCATAAGGCCGGAGAAGTGGCTTATATACTGTAGTCAGGTGAGTCGAAGCAGGAAGCGGGGGTCACAGTGGAACTATCCACTAGTGTAAGTAGGTCTTCGTCCAAAGGTTGGACAAGTGTTGAAGAATTCCTTGTATCAAGATCCCATGATGTTGCAGTGTCTGACAGATGTGATAAATGGTTTAAAAACTGACACGTTGAAGATTGAGACACTTATGCAACATGTGGGAATCTTTATTGAAGAAATGTTTCACCACACATTGGCTTCATCAGTCCAATACAAAGCAGAAAGGTGTAAGGAGAGGAGGGGTTTGAGGTAATCACTCCATCAATCGCACTTTTTTCAGTCTTTGCAAAGGATAAGAATGATCTTCTATAGTTACCCTTCAGGCACATAGCGCGTAACGTTTTCTGTAATGGTCACAGTCACTTTTTTTTTTATCATTCCTTGCCCTCCACCCTTCAATACCCCTCTATATAATGTCAGTTTTTATTAGTTTGAGCATATTTATCATGCTTCTAAGTTATTTATATTATACAGTGGTACCCCGAGTTTCGTACTGCTCCCAACTCGAACAATTATGTAAGTGTATTATTGTAAGTGCTTTTGTAAGTGTATTTTTGAAGGCCTGAAATGGACTAATCTAATTTACATTATTCCTTATGGGAACAAATTCATTCGGTAACGGCACTCGAACAGCCTTCTGGAACGAATAAAGTACGAAACTCGGGGGTACCACTGTAGCTAATATTATTCTGAAATAAATATGATAGGTAGATAGTACAGTTTAATCCATTCAGTGACCTTGCTCGTGTCCCGATTTGCTTGTATGCTGAGTCAATTTTCCTCATTTAAATTAATTGAAATGCAATTAATCTGTTCCGGCTCTCAGGAGGCATGACAAAATACTTCAATATTTCGCCAATATCAACTCTACAGTTTATTTATCTAACGTGACATAATAAACAATATACAGTCAACCCTCCGTTTTCATGCTTAATCCGTTCCTGAGGGATGCACTAAAACTGAAACACACGAAAACTGAAACTATTTTCCCCCTAAGAAATAATGGAAATTCAATTAATCCGTTCCAGAAGCTTGGAAAAAAAAAATTGGGGGGGGAGGCTTAAAGATAGATTTACATGCACAAATGAATGAACTGAATGTGGCACTTACCTTTATTGAAGACTGATGTTGCTGGATGGAAGAGATGGAGGAGGGGAGAGGGAAGAGACCCATATTTTTGGAAGGGGAATCCCCCTCCATAAGGACTCTAGGTACCAAGTCCTCATCTGGGGTCACTTCCCTTCTTTGTCTTTTAACCCTTTCGGGGTCGGTGCCGTACTAGTACGTTTTACGAGCAGGGGTTGGTGCCGTACTAGTATGCCCAAATTCTAGCGGCCTCAATTTAAGCAGAAAACGTCTGGTAGGCATACATATGAAAGAATGGGTCTGTGTGGTCAGTGTGTGCAGTATAACAAAAATCCTGCAGTACACACTGCATAATGAGAGAAAAAAAAACTGACCGTTTTTTTCGATCAAAACAGCGATTTTGCAGTCGATTTTCGTATGGTATTTATTGATGTATTCTCGTTTTCTTGGTCTCATTTGATAGAATGGAAGATATATTACAGAAATAGAGATGATTTTGATTGGTATGACAATGACATGTACCTTGAAATTGAGCTCAAAGTAGCAAAAATGTTCGATTTTTGACGATGTTCAAGAGTAAACAAATCACACCATGCCTCCAATACACATCAACTGGCGAGTTTTATATTCATGCACAAGTGCTCTGATATTATTTATACCATTTTTACAATGATGCAGTTGTATACATAACAGTAAATCTTCTATTTTTTGTGAGAATAAAAATTCAAAATGAAAAGCAAAAGTAATGGAACAGGGGCCTGGAGACGTGACTAATGAACAGAGAACATGTTATTTTAGTGCCAGGAATGTCTGCCTTGTTTACTCTGGACCCTATTTTTAAATTTGCATCGTTTGAAATTTGTGTGAAATTGGAAAATTGCCATTTTCTGACCACTATTTTGGGTAGATCAAATCGGTAAATAGGCGGTTTCCTGTACTCAATCGATAGAAGAAATGGAGTTCTAGCGAAATAGCTATAATTTTAGTTGCCTGAAACATTGGAATTTGTCGAAAATAGGGCTCAAAGTGGGCAAAATCTGTCATGGCTACCGCTAACTTCGCGAAAGCATAATTCTGTTAGTTTTCGATCAAATTTCATAATTTTGGTGGTGTTATGATCGGAAAAAGATACTCTATCATTTCATAAGAAAAAATTATTTTTTTTTTTTTCCAAAAAATTTTCGACCCCAGGAACACTTTCTTGAGAAGGCTTGTCGACCCCCAAAGGGTTAATCCTACTAGGACCAGCTTGAGAGTCACTGCACACTTGTGGCACTAAATATCTGTCCAGAGAGCTCTGTGTCTGGCGTCTCTTTAAAATGGCCTTAAAATGTGATAAGAGATTGTCATTGTACATGTAGCCTAGATGGATTGCAACATCTTTGTCAGGGTGATGTTCCTCCACAAATGAATGCACCCTACTCCACATTGCACTAATCTCTGAAGAAGGCACCTTACATCTCTCTTCCTCCTTCATTGAAGCAGTTTCCTCAGATCTGTTTTGATGGTGTTGCAGCTCAAGCTCTTGCAGCTCTTCAGTGGTTAGATCTTCATTGTGGTCCTCCACCAACTCTTCCACATCCTGGTTACTCACATCCAACCCCATGCAATTCCCCAATGCCACAATACTTTCCACAACTTCCATAGGGTCCTCAGGGCCAGCCCCAAACCCTTCAAAATCCTTCTCTGGGACACAATCTGGCCACAACTTTCTCCAAGCAGAGTTCAATGTCCTGGAAGTCACTCCCTGCCAAGCTTTATCTATAAGGCCTATGCAATGGAAGATATTGAAGTGATCCTTCCAGAACTCTTTTAGGGTCAATTCAAACATTGCTTTGGTGTACAGTTTTTTGAAGTTTGCAATGACCTGCTGGTCCATGGGCTGGATGAGAGGAGTGGTGGTAGGAGGCAAGAACTTCACTGTTACAAATTTGAAATCCTTAGACATTTGGTCTTCCAAGTCTTGAGGATGAGCAGGAACATTGTCCATTACCAGGAGGCACTTAAGTGGCAATTTATTGTCCAATAGATATTTCTTCACACTGGGGCAAAACACTTGATTAAACCATTCCAGGAAAATTTCCCTAGTGACCCATGCCTTAGCATTAGACTTCCAAAACACACACAATTTACTCTTGTCAACACTGTATTTCTTGAATACTCTGGGAGTTTCAGAGTGATACACCAGTAAATGCTTCACTTTGAAATCCCCACTAGCGTTACCACACAACATTAGAATTATCCTGTTTTTCATAGGCTTGTGTCCTGGCATTGCGTTTTCCTCCTACGTGATGTAGGTCCTCCTTGGCATTTTCTTCCAAAAGAGGCCTGTTTCGTCACAATTAAACACTTGTTGGGGTTTGAAATTTTCAGCCTCTACATTTTCTTTAAACTTGCGCACAAATTTTTCAGCACCTTGTTTATCTGAACTAGCACCCTCACCATGCCTTACAACACTGTGTATGCCACTTCGCTTCTTAAATTTTTCGAACCAGCCTTTTGCTGGCCTTAAATTCATCATCATTATCACTGGTTCCAGGCATTTTCTTGACAAGATCGGTATGCAACTGCCTTGCTTTTTCACAAATTAATGACTGCACAACACTGTCACCTGCTAGCAGTTTTTGGTTTATACACAGCAACAACAATTTCTCCATATTTTCTATTGTTTGTGATCTCTGTTTCGTTATTGTATTCACCCCTTTCGCAACATTAGCTTCAGTGATTTCTTTTCTCTTATACACAATGGAACCGATGGTTGTTGGGGCTTTCTTGTACAGTATATCCCGGTGAGCTCGGCAATACATACACCACTATCATATTTTTTTATTGTTTCTTTCGTCAGTTCTATGGTGTTCCTCACTTTCTTTACCAAAGAACTAGCACTAGGAGCTTTCTTTGGGCCCATGGTAGCTTATTTAGTAGTCACACACAATAATCAAGGGCCAAAAACAATGAATTGTTAATAAATGTTTTGTATAAACTCCTGGGGGTGATGTTCACTCAAGCGTAAACAATGCTAGACTGCGTGACAATGTGCGTGGGTGGCAGCCTACGGCCTTTGTATGTGCGTGGCACTGGTGGACAGGTTCCGGACCAAGCACGAAAACAGAGGTAAATTTTCCCCGAAAAAACTGCACGAGAACTGAAGCACATGAAAACAGAGATACACGAAAATGGAGGGTTGACTGTAAATAGCATAGAAACCTGATATATACTCTAGAATGAATAAAATGTCATTATGTGACAAGTGGAGGCGGCCACAACCGCTCCTGCATTGTTGTGGTATTCACTGCCATCTAGTGACAGCCTATCGAAGCCGTCTATTATTACAATTATTATTATACGTATTATATTATTATTAGATTATATTATTATTTGAGGAGTTGTTAAATGTTGAGGAAGACAGGGAAGCTGTGATTTCGTGTATAGGGCAAGGAGGAATAACATCTTGTAGGAGTGTGGAAGAGCCAGTTGTGAGTGTGGGGGAAGTTCGTGAGGCATTGGGTAGAATGAAAGGGGGTAAGGCAGCTGGGATTGATGGGATAAAGATAGAAATGTTAAAAGCAGGTGGGGATATAGTTTTGGAGTGGTTGGTGCTATTATTTAATAAATGTATGGAAGAGGGTAAGGTACCTAGGGATTGGCAGTGTGTGTATTGTTCCTTTGTATAAAGGCAAAGGGGACAAAAGAGAGTGCAAAAATTATAGGGGAATAAGTCTGTTGAGTGTACCTGGTAAAGTGTATGGTAGAGTTATTATTGAAAGAATTAAGAGTAAGACAGAAAGCAGGATAGCAGATGAACAAGGGGGCTTTAGGAAGGTAGGGGGTGTGTAGACCAAGTGTTTACAGTGAAACATATAGGTGAACAGTATTTGGATAAGGGTAAAAAGGTTTTTGTGGCATTTATGGATTTTTAAAAGGCGTATGATAGGGTGGATAGGGGGGCAATGTGGCAGATGTTGCAGGTGTATGGAATAGGAGGTAGGTTACTGAAAACAGTGAAAAGTTTTTATGAGGATAGTGAGGCTCAAGTTAGAGTGTGTAGGAGGGAGGGGGAATATTTCCCAGTAAAAGTGGGCCTTAGACAAGGATGTGTGATGTCACCGTGGTTGTTCAATATATTTATAGATGAGGTTGTAAGAGAAGTGAATGCGAGGGTCTTGGCAAGAGGTGTAGGTTAAAAGATAAAGAATCAAATACAAAGTGGGAGTTGTCACAGTTGCTTTTTGCTGATGACACTGTGCTTTTGGGAGATTCTGAAGAGAAGTTGCAGAGGTTGGTGGATGAATTTGGTAGGGTATGTAAAAGAAGAAAATTGAAAGTGAATATAGGAAAGAGTAAGGTGATGAGGATAACAAAAAGATTAGGTGATGAAAGATTGGATATCAGATTGGAGAGAGCGAGAGAGTATGGAGGAGGTGAATGTATTCAGATATTTGGGAGTGGACATGTCAGCAGATGGATCTATGAAGGATGAGGTGAATCATAGAATTGATGAGGGGAAAAGGGTGAGTGGAGCACTTCGGAGTCTGTGGAGACAAAGAACTTTGTCCATGGAAGTAAAGAGGGGAATGTATGAGAGTATAGTTATACCAACACTCTTATATGGGTGTGAAGCATGGGTGATGAATGTTGCAACGAGGAGAAGGCTGGAGGCAGTGGAGATGTCATGTCTGAGGTCAATGTGTGGTGTGAATATAATGCAGAGAATTCGGAGTTTGGAAATTAGGAGGAGGTGCGGGATTACCAAAACTATTATCCAGAGAGCTGAGGAAGGGTTGTTGAGGTGGTTCAGACATATAGAGTGAATGGAACAAGACAGAATAACTTCGAGAGTGTATAAATCTGTAGTGGAGGGAAGGAGGGGTAGGTGTTGGCCTAGGAAAGGTTGGAGGGAGGGGGTAAAGGAGGTTTTGTGTGGAGGGGCTTCGACTTCCAGCAAGCATGTGTGAGCGTATCTGATAGGGGTGAATGGAGACAAATGGTTTTTAATACTTGACGTGCTGTTGGAGTGTGAGCAAAGTAACATTTATGAAGGGATTCAGGGAAACCGGCAGGCCGGACTTGAGTCCTGGAGATGGGAAGTACAGTGTCTGCACTCTGAAGGAGGGTTGTTAATGTTGCAGTTTTATAACTGTAGTGTAAAGCACCCCTCTGGCAAGACAGTGATGGAGTGAATGATGAATAAAGTTTTTTTTTTCGGGCCACTCTGCCTTGGTGGGAATCGGCCGATGTGTTAATAAATAAATAAGTAATTATTATTCTACTATTATTATTACAGTGGACCCTTGCTATTCGAACACTCCAAAACTCACCCTCATTCCAGAATGCCGTTCAAGTGCTGTTACCAAACGAATTTATTCCCATAAGGAATGATGTGTACATGTAATTAGATTAGTCCATTTCAGACCCCCAAAAATACACTTATAAAAGCATTTACAATAATAAACTTACATAAAAGGGTGAATTTTGGAGTGTTCGAATAGCAAGGGTCCACTGTATTATTATTATTATTATTATTATTAATATTATTATTATTATTACTATTACTCTTGCTTACCATTTGGAATTTTTATTCACATAAAAAATAGAAGATTTACTGTTAAGCAGACTACTGCATTAGTGTAATACAGTGGACCCCCGGTGTTCGTAATGCTCCAAACTCAAACAATTATGTAAGTGTATTTTTGTAAGTGCTTTTGTAAGTGTATTTTTGGGGGTCTAAAAGGACTAATCTAATTTACATTATTCCTTATGGGAACAAATTCGTTTGGTAACGGCACTTGAACAGGATTCTGGAACGAATTAATTACGAAAACCGGGGTTTACTGTAATTGTATAAATAATGTCAACCCATTCATGAAAAGTTGACAGAAAGTGAACCACTTACGGCAACATCGATGACTGCCGCTCACTCGGTAATATTATTTTTACTTTTATTCTATTTTTTCTTTTCTAATATTTTATTTTTTCAAGTAACTTTTGTGGCCTGTGAGACCAATATAATGCATAATGTATATATATACACTTCTTGCTGGTGTCTTTTTTCTGTCTCATAAACACGCTGGATAACAGGTATATCTAGCTACTTCTACTTACACTTTAGGTCACACTACACTGGCATACACATGCATATATATACATACACACATCTAGGTTTTTCTTCTTTTTCTTAATAGCTCTTGTTCTTTTTATTTTCTCTATTGTCCATGGGGAAGTGGAAAAGAATCTTTCCTCCGTAAGCCATGCGTGTCGTATGAGGCGACTAAGATGCCGGGAGCAATGGGCTAGTAACCCCTTCTCCTGTACAAATCTACTAAAAACGAGAAGAAGAAAAACTTTATAAAATTGGGTTGTCTGAATGTGCGTGGATGTAGTGCGGATGATAAGAAAGAGATGATTGCCGATGTTATGAATGAAAAGAAGTTGGATGTCCTGGCCCTAAGCGAAACAAAGCTGAAGGGGTAGGCGAGTTTCAGTGGGGAGAAATAAATGGGATTAAGTCAGGAGTATCTGAGAGAGTTAGAGCTAAGGAAGGGGTAGCAATAATGTTGAAGGATCAGTTATGGAAGGAAAAGAGGGAATATAAATGTGTAAATTCAAGGATTATGTGGATTAAAATAAGGGTCGGATGCGAAAAGTGGGTCATAATAAGCGTGTATGCACCTGGAGAAGAGAGGAGTGTAGAGGAGAGAGAGAGATTTTGGGAGATGTTAAGCGAATGTATAGGAACTTTTGAACCAAATGAGAGAGTAATTGTGGTAGGGGACCTAAATGCTAAAGTGGGAGAAACATGCAGAGAGGGTGTAGTAGGTAAGTTTGGGGTGCCAGGTGTAAATGATAATGGGAGCCCTTTGATTGAACTTTGTATAGAAAGGGGTTTAGTTATAGGTAATACATATTTTAAGAAAAGAGGATAAATAAGTATACAAGATATGATGTAGGGCGTAATGACAGTAGTTTGTTGGACTATGTATTGGTAGATAAAAGACTGTTGAGTAGACTTCAGGATGTACATGTTTATAGAGGGGCTACAGATATATCAGATCACTTTTAGTTATAGCTACAGTGGGAGTAAAGGTAGATGGGATACAAGGAAAATAGAATCAGTAAGTAAAAGAGAGGTGAAGGTTTATAAACTAAAAGAGGAGGCAGTTAGGGTAAGATATAAACAACTATTGGAGGATAGATGGGCTAGTGAGAGTGTAGGCAATGGGGTCGAAATGTATGGGGTAGATTTAAAAATGTAGTGTTAGAGTGTTCAGCAGAAGTTTGTGGTTACAGGCGAGTGGGTGCGGGAGGGAAGAGGAGCGATTAATGGAATGATGATGTAAAGAGAGTAGTAAGGGAGAAAAAGTTAGCATATGAGAGGTTTTTACAAAGTAGAAGTGATGCAAGGAGGGAAGAGTATATGGAGAGAAAAAGAGAGGTTAAAAGAGTGGTGAAGCAATGTAAAAAGAGAGCAGATGAGAGAGTGGGTGAGATGTTATCAGCAAATTTTGTTGAAAATAAGAAAAAGTTTTGGAATGAGATTAATAAGTTGAGGAAGCCTAGAGAACAAATGGATTTGACAGTTAAAAATAGGAGAGGAGAGTTATTAAATGGAGAGTTAGAGGTATCGGGAAGATGGAGAGAATATTTTGAGGATTTGTTAAATGTTGATGAAGACAGGGAAGCTGTGATTTCGTGTGTAGGGCAAGGAGGAATAACATCTTTTAGGAGTGTGGAAGAGCCAGTTGTGGGTGTAGGGAAGTTCGGGGAGGCAGTGGGTAGAATGAAAGGGGGTAAGGCAGCTGGGATTGATGGGATAAAGATAGAAATGTTAAAAGCAGGTGGGGATATAATTTTGGAGTGGTTGGTGCTATTATTTAATAAATGTATGGAAGAGGGTAAGGTACCTAGGGATTGGCAGAGAGCGTGTATTGTTCCTTTGTATAAAGGCAAAGGGGACAAAAGAGAGTGCAAAAATTATAGGGGAATAAGTCTGTTGAGTGTACCTGGTAAAGTGTATGGTAGAGTTATTATTGAAAGAATTAAGAGTAAAACAGAAAGCAGGATAGCAGATGAACAAGGGGCTTTAGGAAAGGTAGGGGGTGTGTAGACCAAGTGTTTACAGTGAAACATATAGGTGAACAGTATTTGGATAAGGGTAAAGATGTTTTTGTGGCATTTATGGATTTGGAAAAGGCGTATGATAGGGTAGATAGGGGGCAATGTGGCAGATGTTGCAGGTGTATGGAATAGGAGGAAGGTTACTGAAAGCAGTGAAGAGTTTTTATGAGGATAGTGAGGCTCAGGTTAGAGTGTGTAGGAGGGAAGGGGACTATTTCCCAGTAAAAGTGGGCCTTAGACAAGGATGTGTGATGTCACCGTGGTTGTTCAATATATTTATAGATGGGGTTGTAAGAGAAGTGAATGCGAGGGTCTTGGCAAGAGGTGTTGGGCTAAAAGATAAAGAAGCAAATACAAAGTGGGAGTTGTCACAGTTGCTTTTTGCTGATGACACTGTGCTTTTGGGAGATTCTGAAGAGAAGCTGCAGAGGTTGGTGGATGAATTTGGTAGGGTGTGTAAAAGAAGAAAATTGAAAGTGAATATAGGAAAGAGTAAGGTGATGAGGATAACAAAAAGAATAGGTGACGAAAGATTGGATATCAGATTGGAGGGAGAGAGTATGGAGGAGGTGAATGTATTCAGATATTTGGGAGTGGACATGTCGGCGGATGGGTCTATGAAGGATGAGGTGAATCATAGAATTGATGAGGGGAAAAGGGTGAGTGGAGCACTTGAGTCTGTGGAGACAAAGAACCTTGTCCATGGAAGTAAAGAGGGGAATGTATGAGAGTATAGTTATACCAACGCTCTTATATGGGTGTGAAGCATGGGTGATGAATGTTGCAACGAGGAGAAGGCTGGAGGCAGTGGAGATGTCATGTCTGAGGCCAATGTGTGGTGTGAATATAATGCAGAGAATTCGGAGTTTGGAAATTAGGAGGAGGTGCGGGATCACCAAAACGATTGTCCAGAGAGCTGAGGAGGGGTTGTTGAGGTGGTTTGGACATGTAGAGAGAATGGAACGAGACAGAGTGACTTCGAGAGTGTATAAATCTGTAGTGGAGGGAAGGCGGGGTAGGGGTCGGCCTAGGAAAGGTTGGAGGGAGGGGTAAAGGAAGTTTTGTGTGCGAGGGCTTGGACTTCCAGCAAGCATGTGTGAGCGTATTTGATAGGAGTGAATGGAGGCATATGGTTTTTAATACTTGACGTGCTGTTGGAGTGTGAGCAAAGTAACATTTATGAAGGGATTCAGGGAAACCGGCAGGCCGGACTTGAGTTCTGGAGATGGGAAGTACAGTGCCGGCACTCTGAAGGAGGGGTGTTAATGTTGCAGTTTTATAACTGTAGTGTAAAGCACCCTTCTGGCAAGACAGTGATGGAGTGAATGATGATGAAAGTTTTTCTTTTTCGGGCCACCCTGCTTTGGTGGGAATCGGCCGATGTGTTAAAAAAAAAAAAAAAAAAAAAAATACACTTCTTGTATCCAACACAATAACCGCACAAACATTATCATTATATTGTTGACAAAACATGTTTACACAAGCCCATGCTTCCTTCCCCACCACCCACACTGCCTTCCCCACCACCCACACTGCCTTCCCCACCACCCACACTGCCTTTCCCACTACCCATACTGCTTTCCCTACCTCCGACGCTGTCTTCCCCACTACTCACTTGTAAATAAGTCACTTTGACTTTTTGGGTTATCCTAGGTAATCTACACATATGCTGCTATGTATGATACTCTATGTAACTGTATTTGTGTATACCTGAATATACTTACTTATTCTTTGAGACATGGGAAAATATGAGTTTCCTCTTTCACTGTGGTACAAGTGAACATGAATGGGATGGCCCGGCACCAGAGGTGGGTTTTCGGCACTATTTCTGGTATCTGGGCATTGCTTTCGGTCACAAACTCCTCAAAACCATGAGATTCATCTTCAATGACACTTCAATCTGTGTTAGAACTATCACTTGGGAAGGGAAGAGTCCCAATTCGCTGGGGAGTGAGGTATTCCTTACGCTTGGCTTGGTGACCAAGGCGTACTGAATTAGCACTCCCACAGTGCACTGCGACCTCCCCGATTTTTTTTTATACTGCGCACACTGACCACGCAGACCCATTCTCTCACATGTAGATCTACCAGCTTTCTCCCGCTAGCTTTGAAGCCGCCAGAATTTTGGCTTAGTACTACGGCACCAACACTGGTTTGCAAGCCGTAGTACTATGGCACCAACAGTGAAAGGGCTAAAGGAGGGGTTTGGGATATTGGCAGTTTGGAGGGACTACTAAACTGTTGTATCTGAGTGCCTCTGCAAAGACAGTGATTATGTATGAGTGATGGTGAAAGTGTTGAATGATGAAAGTATTTTTCTTTCATTTTGGGTTTTTCTTTCTTTTTGGGTCGCCCTGCCTCGGTGGGAAATGGCCGATGTGTTTAAAAAAAATGTAGTACAGTAGATATATGTAAGTAGTAGGTTGGTAAACAAATTCTTAAAAATGGTAAAGCTACTTGTGCTTTATTTCACTATCTAAATTCCTGGGATTTTGAATATTAATTGCTCCCCCTCCATCCCTACTGGTTTGTACCATTAGCAAATGGGACACCACGAACAAAGCTTGTGGTGTCCCATTTGCAGTATATTTTGTAAAGCTTTTAATGTTTCCAGTATGGGTGTGCCAATGTGTTAGTGTTATTCATTAATTTTGATTGTAGTATCAGTATCTGTCTAAAATTGAGTATCAGCAAAAATTTTGGTGTCGTCCCATCCCTGGTTTCCAGTTGTAGTACAGTGGTACCCCGGTTTACGTAATTAATTCGTTCCAGAATGCTGTTCAAGTGCCATTACCAAACAAATTTTTTCCCATAAGAAATAATGTAAATTAGATTCGTCCTTTTAGACACCCAAAAATACACTTACAAAAGCACTTACAAAAATACACTTACATAATTGTTCGAGTTTGGAGCATTACAAACACTGGGGGTCCACTGTACTTTTAAACCACTGTTGTTTGAACATATTCTGGTATATTCAGTTCTGCCAGTTGATGGGATAAAAGTCTTTCTTGCCCATTCTTTTTTATCCTATTATAATGTTATAGAGGCGGGCCCTGCTTATACAGCAGGTTAGGTTCTGGGCTGCTGCTGTAAAGCAGAAATCACTGTAAAGTGAAACAGCCTTTTTTCACTTTCAAATGCATACAAAAGCCTGATAACTTGTTTACACTATCATATACATAAATAAAGTGAGCAATAGAGCTAGACCTAAAAAATGCACATACAGTAAACACATTACAGTGGTACCTCAAGTTACGATATTTTTTCGTTCGAGAATGCTGTTCAAGTGCCATTACCAAACGAATTTATCCCCATAAGGAATAATGTAAAATAGACTAGTCCTTTTACACCCCCAAAAATATACTTACAAAAGCATTTAAAAAAATAAACTTACATAAAAGGGCGATTTTGGGGACCATCGTAACTCGAGGTACCACTGTACTTACTTTAACCCTTTCAGGGTCGCAACCCCTGTTCTCAAACTTGCTCTCAGGGTTGAAGAATTTTCATAAAAAAAAATTTTGTCTTATGATATAATAGAGAATCGTTTTTTGAATGTAGTGAAACCAAAAGTATGAAATTTGATAGAAAACTTGCAGAATTACGCTCCTGCAAAGTTAGCAGTCTCGGCAATATTTATGCATCTGCGATTTTTCCCACTTTGCACTCTATTTTTGACCAATTCCATCATTCCAGTCGTCCAGATTCAGCTATTTCCCTAGTATTTCTTGTATTCTGTTGATTGATTACAAGAAACCGCACATTTACCTATTTCAACTACCAAATTAAGTGATCAGAAATTGGTAATTTTCCCAATTTCACACAAATTTCAAGAAAAGCCAATTTCAAAATAGGGTCCAGAATAAACAATGTAGACATTCCTGGCACTAAAATAACATTTCCTCTGTTCCTCAGTCACGTCTTCAGGCCCTCCTATATTATGCTTGCTTTCCATTTTGAATTTTTATTCACACAAAAAATAGAGGATTTACTGTTATGCAGACTACTGCATTGTTATAATAATTGTATAAATAATGTCTACCCATTCGTGAACGTGCATTAGACCGGCCAGTTGGATGTGTATTGGACAAGTGACGTCATTTGTGTACCTTGGAATATCGGCAAAAATCAATCATTTCCGCTATTTCGAGCTCAATTTCAATATACGTACTTTGTCCTGAAATTTATCTAAATCATCTTTATTTCTGTAATATAGTAGACCCTCATTTTGCGCGGAAGTTACGTTCCTGAAAACGTCGTGTTAGATAAAAAAATCATGTTAGATAATTAAAAGAACTTATGGGAAAAATAGGGTTACGTTCCTGGTAGTCCCCAAAAAGTCAAACAAGTTTTTTTTAGACCAACAGATCTTACAAAAATATAAGTGAATATGTAATTGTAGTTCATTATCGTGATGTATTATGTTGTTTTTACTGCTTAAGACTACAAATGTAACAGAAATACAGTGGACCCCCGGTTAACGAAATTAATCCGCTCCAGGAGCTATTTCTCAACCCGAACCTTTCGTAATCCGAACCCTTATTTCCCATAAGAAATAATGTAAATACAATAAATCCGTTCCACAAAATATAATATAAATAACATTTACTTACCTTTATTGAAGAGACTTGCAGGCATCTGGAAGATAGGGAGGAGTGAGAAAGTGCTTAGTGTTTGGAAGGGGAATCCCCCTCCAAAAGGACTACAGGTAACAAGTCCCTCTCTGGGGTTACTTCCCTTCTTGGTCTTTTAATGCCACTAGGACCAGCTTGAGAGTCACTAGAACTCTTCTTAGAAATATAACTGTCCAGAGTCCTCTGTTTCTGGCGACTCTTTAGTACTTTCCTGAAGTGCTACATGGCTCTGTCACTGAACTGGTTGCACAGAAGGCTCATTTCAGCTTGCTCTGGGTGGTGTCTTTCAACAAAAATTTGCACATCGTTCCACTTGGAACAAATTTCCTTAATCACTGAAGAAGGCACCTCCTTCACTCTCTCTTCCTCCTCCTGTGAAGCAATAACCTCAGCTGTGGTCTGTTGCTGTTGCAGATGAAGCTCTTGCAGCTCTTCAGTTGTTAGCTCTATCCTGTGCTCCTCCACCAACTCTTCCACATCCTCACCACTCACCTCCACCCCCAGGCAGTTCCCCAATGCCACAATATCTTCCACAACAGGCACAGGGTCGTCCGGGTCAGGGTCAGCCTCAAATACTTCAAAATCCCTCTTTTCAACACAATCCGGCCACAGTGGTCTCCAAGCAGAGTTCAAAGTCCTGGAAGTCACTTCCTCCCAAGCCTTACTTATAAGGCCTATGCAATGCACGATATTGAAGTGATCTTTCCAGAACTCTCTTAGGGTCAATTGAGAGTCATTGGTCATATTAAAGCACCTCTGAAACACTGCTTTGGTGTACAGTTTCTTGAAGTTTCCAATGACCTGCTGGTCCATGGGCTGGATGAGAGGAGTGGTGTTAGGAGGCAAGAACTTCACTCTGATGAAACTGAACTCATCAGGCAACAACTCTTCCAAGTTTTGAGGATGAGCAGGAGCATTGTCCAGTACCAGGAGGCACTTGAGTCCCAGTTTCTTTTCCAGGAGGTATTTCTTCACACTAGGGCCAAACACTCCAGTCAACCATTCCTTGAAAATCTCCGTATTGACCCATGCCTTGGTGTTAGCCTTCCAATGCACACACAATTTATTCTTGTCAACACTGTGTTTCTTGAAGGCTCTGGGATTTTCTTAGTGATACACCAGTAAAGGCTTCACTTTAAAATCACCACTGGCATTGGCACATATAAGAGTTAGCCTGTCTTTCATAGGCTTGTGTCCTGGCTGTGCCTTTTCCTCCTGAGTAATGAAGGTCCTGTTGGGCAGTTTCTTCCAAAACAGGCCTGTTTCATCACAATTAAACACTTGTTGGGGTTCGAATTTTTCAGTGTCTACGAACCCCTGGAATTCCTGCACAAATTTTTCAGCTGCATGTTTGTCTGAGCTAGCTGCCTCACCATGCCTCACAACACTGTGTATGCCACTACGTTTCTTAAACCTCTCAAACCAGCCTTTGCTGGCTTTAAAATCACTCGCCTCACCACTGGTTGCAGGCATTTTCTTGACAAGATCGGCATGCAACTGCCTTGCTTTTTCACAAATTATCGCCATGGAAATACTATCACCCGCTATCTGTTTTTCATTGATCCACATCATCAGTAACTTCTCAACCTCATCCACTGTTTTTTATCTTTGTTTCATTAACATATCAATCCCTTTTGCAACATTAGCTTCCTTGATCTCATTTCTCTTTGCCAGGATAGTGCCGATAGTAGATGAACTTTTCTTGTACATCCTGGCAAGATCACTCAGACGTACGCCACTCTCATATTTTTCAACATTCTCCTTCTTCAGTTCGATGGTGTTCCTCACTCTCTTTACCACAGGGGTGCCACTAGGAAGCTTCTTTGGACCCATGGTGACTTATTTCACAGTGACAATAAACCAACAAAAAAGACACCAAATGTATTGTGAATGTTTGAAAGCGCGCACTAGGTAATCTTCTCTCAATGGTAAACAACGCTTCGCTGGCGGGTGTCCTGCGCAGGCGCAGAGCAGGCAGACAGGTCTAATACGTTTCGCTATCCGAGCTTTTTTTCGCTATCCGATAGCGAAAAAAGCTTTCATAAAGCGATTTTTTCGTTATCTAAACCTTTAGTTAGCCGGGGGTCCACTGTAATAGTATTTACCTTAAATTGTGGGTGCTGGTGTTTGTGGATGATTGTGAAGAGAGTGGAGAGTTATGCTGTGGCCCTACTGGGCTGAGGTGGATGGTAGAGGTTCTGGAACTAAAGTCGATAGTTGTACTGAGTGTCTAACTTTAAGTCATTCAGTGAGTCAATCAAGTCATTCAGTAAGTCAGTCAAGTCATTCAGTAAGTCGGTCAGTCAATCAAGTCATTCAGTAAGTCAGTCAAGTCATTCAGTAATTCAGTCAAGTCATTCAGTAAGTCAGTCTTGAAAATCACCTGATGCATTATTGCAAAGGAGCAAGGTGAAGCGATCCTTTGCTGTCTTGAAGCCTAGTGCACTTTTCTCTTGCTGACTGATATAAGTTCGTGTTTGCATTTTCTTCCAGAAAACACTTGTCTCGTCAGCATTAAACACTTGATGTGGCTCATAGGCACCCTCAGTAGAACTCCCCCACTGACTCAATGGTTTAACCCACCGTGGGCGACCGCACGCTCAAAATTTTTTCCCTTCCAGCCGAACCATGTACTAATATCAGTTTTACGTCGTGTTAGATAAGAATGTGCCGCAATTCTTCAATTGTGCAATACCCATAACGTGCAACATAAATTCATGCTAAATGAGGGTCTACTGTATATCTTCCATTCTATGAAATGAGACCAAGAAAACGAGAATACAACCATAAAAAACATACAAAAATGCACCACGAAGTTGCTGTTTTACACCAAAAACACGGTTCCATTTTTTCATTATGTACTGCAGGATTTTTTTTATATGGTGCACACTTACCACATAGACCTATTCTCTCATATCTAGGCCCAAATTTACCGCTCACGGCTAATCTAAGTGAGCTGAACTCATGGCATTGTACGTATTATAGGACAAACACTGTATTCAAAGCCGTGATACAATGGGACAGAACCTGAAAGGGTTAAAATATTTTTGTTTTTAGGTTATAGTGAGTGGTGAATATATTTATTGTAGGAAGTCTGAATAAATGAAGAATGGGTATATGTAAATGAAAATTGCTGCATTAGCGAAACGCTGTAAACCGAACAATGTTCTGGTCATCACAGTAGTGAACAGTGTTCTGGTCCTCACAGTAGTGAACAGTGTTCTGGTCCTCACAGTAGTGAACAGTGTTCTGGTCCTCACAGTAGTGAACAGTGTTCTGGTCATCACAGTAGTGAACAGTGTTCTGGTCATCACAGTAGTGAACAGTGTTCTGGTCATCACAGTAGTGAACAGTGTTTTGGTCATCACAGTAGTGAACAGTGTTCTGGTCATCACAGTAGTGAACAGTGTTCTGGTCATCACAGTAGTGAACAGTGTTCTGGTCATCACAGTAGTGAACAGTGTTCTGGTCATCACAGTAGTGAACAGTGTTCTGGTCATCACAGTAGTGGACAGTGTTTTGGTCATAACAGTAGTGGACAGTGTTCTGGTCATAACAGTAGTGGACAGTGTTCTGGTCATAACAGTAGTGGACAGTGTTCTGGTCATAACAGTAGTGGACAGTGTTCTGGTCATCACAGTAGTGGATAATTGTGTAACAAATGAACTTTGTTTCCTAATCAGTTGACTCGGCAGATTTGTGTCCCATATTTCCATAGTCTATTAAATCTAGGTGTGTTAAATGAAGAGGGTTATTGTTAATATTTAATCAATTAGTTGTCAGTATTTGAGTTGGAATTAGTCTCAACAACTATGACTTGTCCTTTTTTTTTTTTGTACTTTGAAGTGAAATTGTTGTATAGTTTCATGCAAGGTTATATTGATGACTGCCTCATCAAGCATATGCAAACGAGAAAAATAAACCAAATGGAAATACATATAGTATAATATGAAAGCTTGGATGGTAACTGTACTTGCCACTTGAGTATAGTGTAAGAGTCCTGGGAGAACAATGCCTCTAATGCCCTCCCCACTGCTTTCATGGCCAGCATAAGCTAACTGCGTAGTCTAATGTCTATAATCTTTCAATGTCTTTGTAGCACTTATGTATAAAGATTTCTGCTATTTTTAGTATTTTAGGGCTTTATTGCAATTGAACTATATTCCCACTGAGATGTGCTTTATTTGTGCCCATTATACCGACAATGTTTAAATTGACATTTACAATGGTTACCTAAAACAATATTTATGGTTGTTGTGTAGTGTTTACTGTTGCTGGTAGCTGTTATTAATTTTATGTGATTTAATGTGTCCACTGAAAACTTAAATTTATACTCATTGGTAATTGTATTTCACAGTACAGAGCAACAATATTTTTACCATGTGACTTTTTATTGCAATCTGTTCAATGTAGAATATTATTTCAGGACAAAGGAGAGTTATGAGAAGCACATAGAGACGTGTACTTTCGAAGTTGATAGTTCAAGCACTTCTGAAGATGATGAAGATGACTACGAAGATATCCAGTCTGATGTAGATGAAGACCAAGATAGTGAACTTCCTCAGCCAATTGATAAAACACAAGTAAATCCAGGCTCCTCCATAATGTCATCTATGGAAACCACTGCAGAAATGTCATCAGTGGCTCCACAGGAAATTCCTCCTATGCATGTTTCAATGCAAGAGTCGGCAGCAAGCAATGAATTATCTATGATTGGAAATCTAATTAGTCATGTAGAACATCAGTGTATGACTGAAGACCCGGCTCAGCATGCTCACGAATCCAAAAATACAACTTCATTAGATTTTGCAGGTAATGTAAAAACTGGAATGGAAGAGCCTGCAGTAAAGAAGCAAAGATTAGATGCGACATTACCACGTCAACCTGGTGTTCATAGGCAGGTAAGGACAGCAATCAAAAAGTGTCCAAGTAGCATTGAGGATGTGGAACTGTTGCAAGTGGTGCGGGGACCTCCTCCCCCTGGCACTGATGTCTTTGTGCCTCCTCCAGTATCTCCTGTCAAATTTAGCCCTATAGTTAAGAAAAGTGCTAGCCCAAGGCGTTACACAAATATTCGCCTCATGCGAGGAAGTCGTGGGTACCAGTATCGCCGTGCTGCTCCACACATACCGGCTCAAGAACATTACCAAGGTGCAAATTCAGGTATACCAATGGCACCACCTGCAGCCCCAGCTCCAATCCAAGTGACCATGCATGCTGTGGCTAGCACTTCAGGGCAGATACTCACCCAGGGAGCACCTGCTTCTTTTCAACAGTTTGGTGGCCAGTCATCTCCATATCCTACTGCTGCTCAGCTGGCCTCTCCTGTTAGTCACCTGAGCCCTGCTCTACAGGTGGCACCACAGGTGACTTCCCAAGTAGCTCCTCAGGTGTCACCTCAGGTGAGTCCTCAGGTACTAACCGTGGTTTCTGCACCCTCTGTTGCCGTCCCACAGGGCTACACACTGCAGTATGTTGGCAGCTTCCGTGATGGTGAAATGACTTCAGGTGGTGGTGGTCTAGTGACCTATCCCACTGCACCAGTGGTAGTTCCACAACCACAGTTGGTGGTGACTCCTCAGCAAAGCTCTATGGTTGTACCACAAGTTGTTAACACCAACATAACATATTCTTTCACTGCTCCAGAAACACTAGTTATAAATTCACCTGCTATGGTACCTGGAATGCAGTCAGTTCAGTATTTACCTCAGCAACAACAACAGCAACACCATCACCATCATCACCACCACCACCAGCAACAACCAGTGATGCATCACACAGACCAACAGGTCAGCTCTGTTATGCAATACAGCCAGACAGGAGTCTCTCCCCAGCACACCCAAGTGCCTGTTTCACATATTCACACACCATGTATCCAGTTCTCAGACCTTCAGACTGGTCAGGTGTGTATGCAGCAGCATCACCCTCAGTCACAGCCATCTATAAGTTCAAGGGAGATAACATTTAGCAGCAGTAGCCCTAAACAGCTGCATACTTCAGAGTGTATTGTGAATTCCCCAAGTAGAGGAAATCTCGATATATCATCTCTAAGCCTACCAGCTCCTCCTGCTGTCAGTACCTGCTCTGTCCCAATTCCTCGCCAACGCCCCCAAGCATCTGTAGCACCCCAAGTAATTCGCCCACAACCAATTCATACATCAACAGCAACTGAGAGTAACCTCATGGATACCCAAAATCATTCTCGTTTACCATTTGCGGATAGGCCATTAGTTGGTGGAGTGAGAACAGTGGCTACTGTTGCACCAGCAGTCATCACCACTTCTGTGGTTTCAGTCACTACATGCAGTTCAGCCACTAAACTTACGTCGGTGGAAACTAATCCAAAAATTGCCACTGTAAGACCAAGACCTACTTACAGCTACCGTGATGCAATGAAAGAAAAGCAGAATGAGAGACAAAAGCAACGACAAGAAATCTTACAGATAGACAAAATCAGTGAGCCAGAGTTTATGAACAATCCTCTGGCCTCTGACTCAGAAACTGATTCTGAAAATGAAACTTGCCAAGATGCTGAAGAGAAAGATGATAGAATGGAAACACAGTCATACAAACTTGTCTTGCGTAAAGATTCTTCTCTCAGCTCAGGATTTAATGTTTTACCAATATCAGGACCTACTGCACCATTACCTGCTCCAGAGGTTAAAGAGTTGAGAATAAAGGCAAAAGTTTCAGTGGGTCCAAAGAGAAAAAAAAATAAAAATCATGATCCAGAAAAGGATCTTATATTTGTCAACAAAGATACTAATAGTGACCTATATGTAAATGAGCAGTTACCTAACTTCTCAATAAATCCCATGCATAATCCTGCAGATGATCCCGCAATGTTTGAAAGACCCAAGACTTGCAGCACCGAGCCATATATTGTATTTGAGCTGACGTCAGAAGATGGCTTCCACGTAGAATCTCGCCACGTTTCGGAGGTGTGGCAGAAGGTATTTGATGCTGTCGCTGCAGCAAGAGCAAGTATGCGGGTTGATTCCAAGATGCCAACCAACTTGCAACAGTCTGGAGGGGCAATGTCAGGACTTCACATGCTGGGCCTAACACACAATGCTGTTCAGTATCTTCTTGAACAATTACCTGGGGCAAAGGACTGTCACAAGTATTCATTCCAGGTAAGTAACTTCTATTTCTGGTCAGTAGAATTAACTGATAATTAATTTGCTTAGTGCATTGATATGACTTCTGGTGCTGCTTGAAAAAGATAACATGTTTTTATATATTAAACTAGGAATGCAGCATTTACCCAGTATTTTACATTCAGTACTTTTCCTTTTCACTTACAAATAGTGTTAAAAATTGTTTAATTAATGTTTACATATTTAACCATGTTTAATTAATGGAAAGGTTAGGATGTGTAAAGGAACAAAGTTAAAAGGAAAACAGGAAATAGGAAGGTGATGAGCTCAACAAAAAAAAACTAGTGAAAGATTGGAAGGAGGGAGAATGGAGAAAGTGAAGTATTTAGTTATTAAAGAGTGGACTTGTTGGCAGATGGACACATGAAACACAAGATGAACCATAGAATTGATGAAGAGGGAAAAAAGATAGGTGGTGCATTGAGGCATCTGTAGAGACAAAGTATTATTCATAGAGGCAAAAAGGGGAATGTACAGCAGAACCCCCATATCCGCGGTTTCAGTTATCCGCTGTTTACCACAGCTATAAAATGTTAAATGGAAAATTCCAGAAATAAACGATTCATAAATTTGAAATTGTGCGCCATTCTGAGTAACATGGTGAAACCTTCCTGCCCCGTCTTGCTCAGTACTTGAGTCATCTCTCTTTGTCCTCCGTACTCATGCTGGCTGGCTTTATTATACACTGTGAGGTGTGTGTGTGTATATATACACTGAGGGGTGTGTGTATCTCTGTATGTATGTAGTATATACATTGAAGTATGTGTATCTGTGTATATACACTGTGAGGTATGTGTATATTAGGGGTATATAGGCTGTGTGGTGCAGGCCTAGGAAAGGTCAGAGGGAGTAAAACAGGTTTTGTGTTGTGGAGCTTGAACATCCACAGGTGTGTGTGAGCAAGTTAGATAGCAGTGGAGGCAAATGGCTTCTAGGAGTTGAGCTGTTGAAGTGTGAGCAGGGTAACATTCGGTGAAGGGATTCAGGGAAACCGGGTTAGCCAGACTTGAGTCCTGGAGGTGGGAAGTACAGTACCTGCACTTTAAAGTAGGGGTGGTGATATTGCTGTTTGGAGGGGCATCTGAACTGTAGTGTTTGCATGCCTCTGCAAAGACAGTGATGAGTGAATGATGGTGAAAATATTTCTTTTTCGGTTCACTCTACTTCGTTGGGAGATGGTTAGTATGTTAAAAACAAAAATGATGTGGCAATATAGTAAGTATTGAACATTGTAGGGCGGGGACCTGCTCTGTAGTGAAATATCAAATATTAGCAACTAAATATAAGGTAGTTTATAAATGAGTAAAGCCAGTAAAAGGTATTCAGTATCACAAGTCACTTACACCAAACGTTTTGATTTGTTTTGCATGGGACATTGAGAAGTGCAGTTTTGCTGCTTGAGGGCTGTTGATAGTGCATCCCTGGCTTAGTGCAATTAAAAAAAGGATTTTATAAAGTTGTGCTTTTCTATATAACAAAAAGGATTATATTACCTAAAAAAGAGGGGCTCTTAGCATTGAAATTTTTTCTTGTCTGTAGTATATGTACAAACATGCACACAAAATGGTTAATGATTTTCAGCTTGGGTAAAAAGGTTTGAAAAATTTCCAGATTAAAATTCTGGAGAAGGAACTGGTAATTGGAAAACAAATTCACTCACTTTAAATTTTGTAATTTAAATTGTGTAGCATATAACCCCCCTCACTGTTAGGAGACCCAAAATTAAAGGGGCTGACAATGTCGGCTTTTTTTTTTTTTTTTTTTTTTTTTTTTTTTTTTAAATTTTCATATAAAGGACATTTTTATGGGAGTAATGAAATGAAAAGAAGGTATTTTCCATCAGTACTTCCCGAGATATGAAGATGTGAAATTCCAGGTCGTTGACCTGCTGATTACTGTGCATTCTGTATTTTTTTTGTTTTTTATTTTGTACTTTTTTTTCTGGGGTTTTCTAATATTTTCCATTTTCCATTAACTTGTGGTCTGTGAGATTCATATCATGCACAATGTACCTATGGCTACCCATTGTGTACAACACAGTACCCACACTAACAGCATTATCAATACAGTGGTACCTCTACTTACGAGCAGTTCCCAACTCGAACAGTTATGTAAGTGTATTTTTGTAGGTGCTTTTGTAAGTGTATTTTTGGGGGTCTGAAATGGATTAATCTAATTTTCATTATTTCTTATGGGAAAAAAATTCCTTCGGTATCGGCACTTGAATAGCCGTCTGGAAAGAATTAAGCTCGTAACTCGAGGTACCACTGTATATTGTTTACAAAATATTTATATACAATACTGTTAACATAAATCTATCATTTTTCTCACCATATCGCCACTTGAGATTCCCAATAACTTCAAGGTATCTTTCAGTGTCTTTCTTCCTGTGTTCACAATTAGATCCAGTACAACACAAATAGCTTGATACTAAAGTGATTCCTCTTGATATATACTGCTTGAATGACAGGATCAAAGACTCATCAGTGACAAGACTCCTGAAGGGATTAATAAACTTGCAGAACTTGTGTTTAATATACATGCAAATATCCATGATGTTGTATAACATGTCATTGCTATCAGGCCTTGTCTTGTGTGAGAAGTGTGGCATACAAAGCAGCAGGATAAATCTGTTGATGGGGATGACTTCACTTAATGCCAGGGTACATACAAGGCAGTTAGTCGACCAGTATGATTGAATATTGTGTATATACATATACAACTTAAGCATTATTGTGGCATCTGTGGAAAGACACAGTTGTGTCTTTCCAGAGGCATAGCCATGATTGTGGTGAAACCAACATGTTTGCCATTGCATACTGGAAATGTGTGTTGGTTTCCTTCACTATAATTTGCATCAGGGAGCATCACAATATACATAGTTCAAAGAATTCCAGCTCTGTGGTAAATCCCTAGGGTATATTGGAACTTGGCAAAAAATGTGCATCCTGCCAATCCCAGATACTGTGGTGGTGGTGATATTAGCAGCTGGTTCTAATGGTGGAGTAGTGAGTGTGATCGTGGGTTGTTGGGATATGGGGTTAGGGTCATGGCTCCCAGCCTGGGCTGGTGTCTTGTGTCTCATTGTCCCACCCGCCAATGCTGCATGCAGTGCTGGCATTGCCTGCAGCCCAGAACCTATGCCAGTCAAGGCACCATCTTCCTCATTATCACCATTTATTGCTGTTGTTGGCTCTCGGGTATAATAATTCTGCAGGGGTTAGCAATGTGCACACTACCAAACCTTATGCAGTGCCATATATATTGACACTTCACAGGTGAATAATTATCATCACTCACTGGACTGGTCATCGGTTGCTAGTAAATCAATGTCCACATCACTTATCTCCATTGCTCACTTCGGTGCCCAAGCCACAGAAGAATATGAGCATTCACTTATGGTGCTAACATGTACCAGACAAACCAACCCCAAACATGGATGGTTGTGAATCATCACGGCTTTCAGCACTGTTTCCGGCTTCCCTTGCATCCCTTTCCGTCACTAAATGTTCAGAACCACAGAACTCTTTCTTGGTTCCGTAATCCTCATCGTTGGAGCTGACACTGGAATAAAACCTTTTCAGTTCACCTGGGAGTGAGGGCTTTGCATCTGCGTGGCATGTCATGGGGCCGCTGCAGTGCATTGCAAGACCACCATCAACAATGCACTGCGGCGGCCCCAATTTTTTTTTTAATGCTTACTGACCACACAGACCCTTTCTCTCATGTGTAGGCCCACCAGGCCTCTCGCTTCAAATTTGAGGCTGCTAGAATTTATGCCTATATCTACATAAGAGATGCTGGTAACAATAACAGATTTATGTAAGAGAGACTGAAAGATTTAACTTACTTACATGGCTTTGTGTTTCTCAATATTTTTCATATCTTTACTACATATTTTTGTTTTCAATGTTTTAATACCTGTTATTTTAGTTACTAGCATTGAAAGTAAATGTAGTGGTTATGACCAGCTGAACCATCATCACAAAATATTCATATCATTTCAATATTTCAGTCTCTGCATATGAACTACAAAACCATATTATCAGCTATTCATTCTCTTAACAAAGTCAGTCTTTTTCACCCAGTTCTGTACATTTACACTTTTCTTCACATCTCTTTATTCCCCAGCTCCATAGAGCACACACTTTAAATGTACTAGCCATAAGCCATTGTTCTCTAGACCATATGATAATGTTGCCATCTTTTTTTTTTTTTAATATTCTAAAAACCATGGTTCTTTTTTATCAGTACCATATGTTTATACAGGTACATTAGTTACTTTTATTAAGAAAGGTAATTCTTGTGAACATAACTGTATTAACAACCGCCCAGGAAAGTACTACTGTCCTGCCAAGTGAGTGTGAAACGGGAGCCTGTAATTGTTTTACATGATGGTAGGATTGCTAGTGTCTTTTTTCTGTCTCATAAACATGCAAGATTTCAGGTATGTCTTGCAACTTCTACTTACACTTATGTCACACTACACATACATGTACAAGCATATATATATATACACACCCCTCTGGGTTTTCTTCTGTCTTCTTACTATTCTTGTTCTTGTTTATTTCTGCTTATCTTCATGGGGAAGTGGAACAGAATTCTTCCTCCATAAGCCATGTGTGTCGTAAGAGGCAACTAAAATGCCAGGAGCAAAGGGCTTGTAAGCCCTTCTGTATTTTTTTTATTTTTTTAAACAAGTCGACCGTCACAGGCAGGTGACCCAGTCCAAGTCATGTCTTGGTTCAGATAAACAGCTGAGAAGCCTCCTTCACTATCCCAGTCTCCTTTAAAGTCAATTGTACTTCCCATTTCCAGGACTCAAACCAACTAAACAACGTTCCTAATCTTCACAATGTTACCCTGCTCACATAGTGTCATGTCTTGTTATATTTCTTGCTAACTCTTCTGGAAGTCCAACCTGAAATCTTCCTCCCTCCATCTTTCAGGACGACCTATTCCTTTCCCTCGATTTTACACTTCAAGTCATTCTACTTACCATTCAAATGACCAAACCACCTCAACAACCTCTTCAGCCCTCTGACAAATACTTTTAGTAACTCCACACCTTCTCCTAATTTCCACATTCGAATTTTCTGCATAATATTTACACTACACATTGCCCTTAGACAGGACATCTCCACTGCCTCCAGCCTCCTCCTCGCTGCAGCATTTGCAACCCATGCTTCACACCCATATAAGAGTGTTGGTACCACTATACTTTCGTACATTCCCTTCTTTGCCTCCATGGATAACGTTTTTTGTCTCCACAGATACCTCAATGCACCACTCACCTTTTTTTCTTCATCAATTCTATAGTTTACCTCTAATTCTTTCAATAATAACCCTGCCATACACTTTACCTGGTATACTCAGTAAACTTATTCCCCTATAATTTTTACACTCTCTTTTATCCCCCTTCCCTTTATATAAAGGAACTATACATGCTCTCTGCCAATCCCTAGGTACCTTCCCTCTTTCATACATTTATTAAACAAAAATACCAACCACTCCAGCACTATATCCCCCCCTACTTTTAACATTTCTGTCATGATCCCGTCAGTTCCAGCTGCTTTACCCCCTTTCATTCTACGTAATGCCTCACGCACCTCCCTCCCCACACTCACATCCTGCTCTTCTTCACTCCTAAACGATGTTGTACCTCCCTGGCCAGTACATGATATTACCGCCTCCCTTTCTTCATCGACATTTAAAAGTCCCTCAAAATATTCCCGCCATCTACCCAATACCTCCAGCTCCCCATTTACTAACTCCCCTACTCTGTTTTTAACTGACAAATCCATTCGTTCCCTATGCTTTCTTACCTTGTTTATCTCACTCCAAAAAATTTTCTTGTTTTCAGCAAAATTTCTTGACAGCCTCTCCTATCCTTTCATCTGCTCTTCTTTTGCACTCTCTCACCACTCTCTTCACCTTTCTTTTACTCTCCATATACTCTGCTCTTCTATTAACACTTCTGTTTTGTAAAAACCTCTCATAAGCTACCTTTTTCTCTTTTATCACACCCTTTACTTCTTCATTCCACCACTCACTCCTCTTTCCTCCTGCACCCACCCTCCTATAGCCACAAACTTCTGCCCCACATTCTAATACTGCATTTTTTAAACTATCCCAACTATCTTCAACCCCCCCACTACTCATACTTGCACTATCCCACCTTTCTGCCAATAGTTGCTTATATCTCACCCTAACTTCCTCCTCCCTTAGTTTATACACTTTTACCTCTCTCTTACTTGCTGTTGCCATTTTCTTTTTGTCCCATCTACCTTTTACTCTAACTGTAGCTACAACCAAATAATGATCCGATATATCCGTTGCCCCTCTATAAACATGTACATCCTGAAGCCTACCCATCAACCTTTTATCCACCAATACATAATCCAACAAACTACTTTCCTTACATGCTATATCATACCTTGTATATTTATTAATAATAATAATATTTTGATTTCGATGCAAGTTACAAGTATACATAGTTATTGGTAGTTACAATTATAAAACTGTAATGCAAGGAGAGCCACTGGCATGCCATGGCATTAGGGGCAGCTTATTCTAAAGACTTATTCACTAAGTACTTAATACTAGAGAAATTGATTGAGTTTATTGTAGTTATATATTATTTCAAATTACAATATGATTATACAGTGGACCCCCGGTGTTCGTCCATTTTTCGTAACAGAATACTGTTCAAGTGCCATTTCCAATCGAATTTATTCCCTTAAGAAATAATGTAAAGTAGACTAGTCCTTTTAGGCCTCCAAAACTACACTTATAAAAGCATTTAAAAAAATATACTTACATAAAAGGGCCTGTTTTGAGCAGGACGAACACCGGGGGTCCACTGTATATACTATTAAAAGACAATACTAGAGAAATTGGTTGAGTTTATTCTAGTTGTATATTTTATTTCGTTACAATATGTTGATGCTATACTAGTAAAATAACAATACAGTCATCCCTCGGTTTTCGATTTTAATCCGTTCCAGATGGATCGGCTAAAACCAAAATCGGCGAAAACCAAAACTATTTTCCCCATAAGAAATAATGGAAATTCAATTAATCCGTTCCAGAAACCCAGAAGTTTGGAAAAAAAATTTGGGGGACCTTAGATAGATTTACATGCACAAATGAATGAACTGAATGTGGCACTTACCTTTATTGAAGACTGATGTTGCTGGATGGGAGAGAGGGAAGAGGGGAGAGGGAAGAGACCCTAATTTTGGAAGGGAATCCCTCCATAAGGACTCTAGGTACCAAGTCCTTATCCGGGGTCACTTCCCTGCATGCCTGCTACACTCCCTCCGTGCCTGCTACACTCCCTGCATACATGCTACACTCCCTGCATACATGCTACACTCCCTACATACATGCTACACTCCCTGCATACCTGCTACACTCCCTGCATACCTGTTACACTCCCTGCATACATGCTACACTCCCTGCATACATGTTACACTCCCTGCATACCTGCTACACTCCCTGCATACCTGTTACACTCCCTGCATACATGCTACACTCCCTGCATACATGTTACACTCTCTGCATACCTGTTACACTCCCTGCATACCTGCTACACTCCCTGCATACCTGCTACACTCCCTGCATGCATGCTACACTCCCTGCATGCATGCTACACTCCCTGCATGCATGCTACACTCCCTGCATGCATGTACACTCCTGCATGCATGACACTCCCTGCATGCCTGCTACACTCTTAAACTCCATCGTGTTTCTCACTTTCACTATCTTATTTTTCTATTATTTCTTTCTTCATATCTACAGTGTTCCTCACTTTCTTTACCAAAGAAGTGGCACTAGGAGCTTTCTTTGGGCCCATGGTAGCTTATTTAGTAGTCACACACAATAATCAAGGCCCAAAAACAATGAATTGTTAATATAAATGTTTTGTATAAACTCCTGTGGTGATGTTCACTCAAGCATAAACAATGCTAGACTGAGTGACAATGTGCGTGGGTGGCGGGCCTACGGCCTTTGTATTTGTGCGGCACTGGTGGACAGGTCCCATACGGTCGGCGAAAACTAAAACAATCGGCGAAAACTAAGACAAATTTTTCCTGAAAAAAGTAGGCGAAAACCAAAATCAGCGAAAACTGGGGCAAGCGAAAACCAAGGGATGACTGTACTAGAGAAATTTATTGAGTTTCTTCTGGTTATATATTTCATTTCAAATTAACAAAATAATGATACTATACTATTTTAAATGACAATATGATGATATGAAATTGCAACAAGTGTTAAGGAGGATGACAATATAAAACTGAGATTATCTTAAGTAAAATAACATTGGATTTGGAAGTTTGTTACAGTATGAACATTTAGTATAGGGTGAATAGGTGATTTTTGAGAAGAGTCTTGAATTGATTTTCCGACAAGGTTAACTTATTATTTACTGGTAATGAATTCCAGATTCTAGGGCCCTTTATGTGCATAGAGTTTTTACATTGGTTAGTATGGACTCGGGGTATGTCAAATAGTGATCTGTGTCTTGTGTCGTGGTCGTGGGACCTATTAAATTTGTTGAGGAGAGTTTTGAGCGGAGGGTTGATATTAGCATGTAGAGTTTTATGTATGTAGAAGGCACATGAATAGGTATGAATATTTTTTACGGTGAGTAGTTTTAAAGTTTTGAATATAGGTGGAGTATGCTGTCTAGAGTGGGAATTTGTTATTTATCCTCTTTTTCATAAAATATGTATTACTTATTACCAAACCTCTTTCTACACATAGCTCAATTAATGGTTCCCCATTTGCATTTACTCCTGGCACCCCAAATTTACCTACTACTCCCTCCACAACATTTTTTTCCCACTTTAGCATTAAGATCCCCAACCACAATTACTCTCTCACTTGGTTCAAAACTCCCCACACACTCAACATTTCCCAAAATCTCTCTCTCTCTCTCTACACTTCTCTCTTCTCCAGGTGCATAAACACTTACTATAACCCACTTTTCACATCCAACCTTTATTTTACTCCACATAATCCTTGAATTTATACATTTATATTCCCTCTTTACCTGCCATAACTGCTTATTCAACATTATTGCCACTCCTTCTTTAGCTCTAACTCTATTTGAAACCCCTGACCTAATCCCATTTATTTCTCCCCACTGAAACTCTCCTACCCCCTTCAGTTTTGTCTCACTTAAAGCCAGGACATCCAGCTTCTTTTCATTCATAACATCTACAATCATCTCTTTCTTACCATTCGCACAACATCCACACACATTCAAACATCCCACTTTGACGGTTTTCTTCTTTTTCTTTTTAGTAAGCTATACAGGAAAAAGGGTTACTAGCCCATTGTTCCCGGCATTTTAGTTGACTTTTACAACACGCATGGCTTACGGAGGAAAGATTCTTATTCCACTTCCCCATGGATATGAAAGGAAAAGCAATAAGAACAAGAACTATTAGGATAAAATCAAAGAAAACTCAGATTAGTGTGTATACATAAACGTGTACATGTTTGCGTAGCTTGACCTAAGTGTAAGTAGAAGTAGCAAGACGTACCTGAAATCTTGCATGTTTATGAGACAGAAAAAAGACACCAGCAATCCTACCATCATGTAAAACAAATACAGGCTTTCGTTTTACACTCACTTGGCAGGATGGTAGTACCTCCCTGGGTGGTTGCTGACTACCAACCTACTACCCTTCTGTATATATTACTAAATTTAAAAGGAGAGGCTTTCGTTTTTCCTTTTGGGCCACCCTGCCTCAGTGGGATATGGCCAGTTTGTTGAAAGAAGAACTGTATTAACTGCTGTGTATGGCCATCAGTTTCATCGAAGACCACAAGAGGAAGGAGCTGTGGAGGAAAATCCTTCTGGCTGTGCTCGTACCGAGTCCTTCAAAACACGCTCTCCGTATGATATCTTCAGTTGGCTGGCCTCAAAACACAGACGTATGCCAGAGCGTTCTCTTGTACAGCAAGAAGAGATTCAGCTCTCTACTACTAGGTGTGTGCTATTTGATTTATTCATGCAGTTTTAGTATTTATTTTAGAAGTAATGAAAGACTATTTGGTAATTTAGTAATTTTGGTAATTTAGTTTAAATATAAGACATGCACTGTGATAAGATAAACTAAGAGGGTTTACAGATGACAGTAACTTATACAAGCTGATAAGGTTTTTTGGGTGATACAGTTGTCAATTTGTCTTTAAGAAAAGAAAATTCAGTGTTAAAATGTATGTAGCAGTGATTGATTTTTTTTGAGTGAAGAAAGTAAAAAAATAATAATGCAAAGTACAGTGGTACCTCGAGTTCCGATGGTCCCCAAAATCGCCCTTTTATGTAAGTTTATTTTTTTAAATGCTTTTGTAAGTATATTTTTGGGGGTGTAAAAGGACTAGTCTATTTTACATTATTCCTTATGGGGATAAATTCGTTTGGTAATGGCACTTGAACAGCATTCTCGAACGAAAAAATATCGTAACTCGAGGTACCACTGTATTAATATAAAGTAAAATATTGACTATTATTCATTATTCAGTGCATGAACATGCAAATTCATTTTTAAAAGTAATGGAGGTAAAAAGATTACTGGATAGGATTATGGAGCATGGTTATTGTCTCATCTTGCTAAAATATAATGAAATTTGATACAATATTAATGTTTTTATGAAGTTTTCAATAGGACTTTGTTGTAAATGATAGAAGGGATGTAATTAAGATGTTGATGGTAGAGGGGATGAAATTAAGATGTTGATGATAGAGGGGATGTAATTGAGATGTTGATGGTAGCAGGATGTAATTAAGATGTAGATGGTTGAGGGATGTAATTGAGATGGTAGAGGGATGTAATTAAGATGTAGATGGTATAGGGAATGTAATTAAGATGTAGATGGTATAGGGGATGTAATTAAGATGTAGATGGTAGAGGGATGTAATTAAGATGTAGATGGTAGAGGGATGTAATTAAGATGTAGATGGTAGAGGATGTAATTAAGATGTAGATGGTAGAGGTATGTAATTAAAATGTTGATGGTAGAAGGATGTAATTAAGGTGTTGATGGTAGAAGGGATGTAATTAAGATGTTGATGGTAGAGGGGGATGTAATTAAGATGTTGATGGTAGAGGGGATGTAATTAAGATGTTGATGGTAGAGGGGATGTAATTAAGATGTTGATGGTAGAGGGGATGTAATTAAGATGTTGATGGTAGAGGGGATGTAATTAAGATGTTGATGGTAGAGGGATGTAATTAAGATGTTGATGGTAGAGGGGATATAATTAAGATGTTGATGGTAGAGGGGATGTAATTAAGATGTTGATGGTAGAGGGGGTGTAATTAAGATGTTGATGGTAGAGAGATGTAATTAAGATGTTGATGGTAGAGAGATGTAATTAAGATGTTGATGGTAGAGGGGATGTAATTAAGATGTAGATGGTAGAGGGGATGTAGTTAAGATGTAGATGGTAGAGGGGTTGTAATTAAGATGTAGATGGTAGAGGGGTTGTAATTAAGATGTAGATGGTAGAGGGATGTAATTAAGATGTAGATGGTAAAGGGTATGTAATTAAGATGTAGATGGTAGAGGGATGTAATTAAGATGTAGATGGTAGAGAGGTGTAATTAAAATGTAGATGGTAGAGGGATGTAATTAAAATGTAGATGGTAGAGGGATGTAATTAAGATGTAGATGGTAGAGGGATGTAATTAAGATGTAGATGGTAGAGGGATGTAAGTAAGATGTAGATGGTAAAGGGATGTAATTAAGGTGTAGATGGTTGTGGGATGTAATTAAGATGTAGATGGTAGAGGGATGTAATTAAAATGTAGATGGTAGGGGGATGTAATTAAGATGTAGATGGTAGAGAGATGTAATTAAGATTGTGTGTAAGTTACATTATTATTTTTTATATTGTTTTAGGCAGTTTTACTGTAGTTGAGATGTTGAGTTTCCCTTAACCTTTTGGGGGTCGACAGGCCTTCTCAGGAAAGTGTTCCTGGGGTCGAAATTTTTTTGGAAAAAAAAAATTAATTTTTTCTTATGAAATGATAGAGAATCTTTTTCCGACCATAACGCCACCAAAATTATGAAATTTGATCGAAAACTAACGGAATTATGCTTTCGCGAATTTAGCGGTAGCCATGACACCTACGCATCAGCGATTTTGCCCACTTTGAGCCCTATTTTCGACAAATTCCAATGTTTCAGTCTCCTAAAATTATAGCTATTACGCTAGAACTCCATTTCTTCTATCGATTGAGTACAAGAAACCGCCTATTTACCGATTTCATCTACCCAAAATAGTGGTCAGAAAATGGCAATTTTCCAATTTCACACAAATTTCAAACGATGCCAATTTCAAAATAGGGTCCAGAGTAAACAAGGCAGACATTCCTGGCACTAAAATAACATGTTCTTTGTTCATTAGTCACGTCTCCAGGCCCCTGTTCCATTACTTTTGCTTTTCATTTTGAATTTTTATTCTCACAAAAAATAGAAGATTTACTGTTATGTATACAACTGCATCATTGTAAAAATGGTATAAATAATATCGGAGCACTTGTGCATGAATATAAGACTCGCCAGTTGATGTGTATTGGAGGCATGGTATGATTTGTTTACTCATGAACATCGTCAAAAATCGAACATTTTCGCTACTTTGAGCTCAATTTCAAGGTACTTGTCATTGTCATACCAATCAAAATCATCTCTATTTCTGTAATATATCTTCCATTCTATCAAATGAGACCAAGAAAACGAGAATACATCAATAAAAACCATACGAATATCGACTGCAAAGTCGCTGTTTTAATCGAAAAAAACGGTCTGAGTTTTTTGTCTCTCATTATGCAGTGTGTACTGCAGGATTTTTTTTTTACTGCGCACACTGACCACACAGACCCATTCTTTCATATGTATGCCTACCAGACGTTTTCTGCTTAAATTGAGGCCGCTAGAATTTGGGCGTACTAGTACAGCACCAACCCCTGCTCGTAAAACGTACTAGTACGGCACCGACCCCCAAAGGGTTAATATTGGCAGTACCTCATCTATTTTATCATATTCACAAAAACAGCAAACCTATAGCAGCAGCCGCTGCCGCCATCATCATCCATCAACGTCATCATCAATTGTCATTAATCATCGATAAGGAACGAGAAAGTAATTTTGCATTCTTTAAATTAAGTAAATTAAGCTGGGATAAAATAGGTTCATATTGGTTATTGGGACTACCATTTTTCTTCTGTGACAAGAGAGAATTAAATAAATATACTTTTTTTTTTTTTCAGACGTGCAACAAGCCTGGAGTTACCAATGGCCATGCGTTACAGACATTTAAGAGAAACTGCTCGAGAAGCTGTGGGAGTTTTCCGCTCTAGCATTCATGGCCGTGGATTATTTTGCAAGCGTGACATTGATGCTGGTGAAATGGTCATTGAATATGCGGGTCAGGTATGATAACATACTAAACATCAGTTAATTTTAGCTTTACAGGGTGTATTTATATTTGGTGTATCTTTTTGAATGAAGGTTCTTCAACTTCCTATTTTATTGAATCCACAGCTATAACAAGCTTCCCTGGATAATGTAAAGTAAACCTTTAATTTTTTTCCCCTCAATGACCACCACCTATCAGTGCAGGGTAAACACCCCAAACCCCCCCCCAAAAAAAAAACAGGTTCAGATTCATTCATGCAATTGCTGTCTTTACAGAAGTGTTAACATCACAATTGAGGTTACCCTCAGTCTGCAACATCCCCACCTCTCCTTCAGAGTGCAGACACTGCCCTTCCCATATCCACGACTCGAATCCAACTGACCAGTTTCTTTGAATCCCTTCATACATATTACCTTGTTCACACCAACAGCACGTCCATTAAAACTCGCTCATCTTTATTCACTTCTATCAGACATGCTCACGCAAGCCTGCTGGATGCTCAAGCCCTCTTCCTCCAACCATTCCTGGGATGACCAATTTCTTACATTTCACCCTAGATTTATACACCTTCATCAATCTATTCCTCTCAATCCTCGCTACATGCCCAAACCATCTCAACAACTCTTCACCACTCTGAATTATACCCTTGGTGACCCCATATTGCCTTTTAATTTCTGCACTTCAAATTCTCTTTACGATATTTGCACCATATGTTGCTTTCAAATATTACATTGTTGCTTCTAGCCTCCTCAATGTAACATTCAAAACCTATGCCTCCCACCTACATGAAAGTATTGGTGCCACTATACTCTAGTAGGCCTCCATAGATAAACTTCTCTTTCTTTCCACATATGTTTTAACGCATCCACTTTTTTCCCCCCCCTCTCCTCATCTATTCGATGATTCATTTCATCTTTCATAGACCCATTTTCTGAAATGTCCACTCCCAAATATATCCACTTTATATTCACTCCCTCCTTTCTCATATTCAATCTGTGATTATCTAAACATTTTGTTATCCTTCATTAATTCTCTTTTTTATTTTTTTTTATTAACACATCGGCCGATTCCCACCAAGGCAGGGTGGCCCGAAAAAGAAAAACTTTCATCATCATTCACTCCATCACTGTCTTGCCAGAGGGGTGCTTTACACTATAGTTATAAAACTGCAACATTAAGACCCCTCCTTCAGAATGCAGACACTGTACTTCCTATCTCCAGGACTCAAGTCCGGCCTGCCGGTTTCCCTGAATCCCTTCATAAATGTTGCTTTGCTCACACTCCAACTGCACGTCAAGTATTAAAAACCATTTGTCTCCATTCACCCTTATCAAATACGCTCACACATGCTTGCTGGAAGTCCAAGTCCCTCACACACAAAACCTCCTTTACCCCCTCCCTCCAACCTTTCCTAGGCCGACCCCTACCCCGCCTTCCCTCCACTACAGATTTATACACTCTCGAAGTCATTCTGTCTCGTTCCATTCTCTCTACATGTCTGAACCACCTCAACAACCCCTCCTCAGCTCTCTGGATAATAGTTTTGGTAATCCCGCACCTCCTTCTAATTTCCAAACTCCGAATTCTCTGCATTATATTCACACCACACATTGAGATCAGACATGACATCTCCACTGCCTCCAGCCTTCTCCTCATTGCAACGTTCATCACCCATGCTTCACACCCATATAAGAGTGTTGGTATAACTATACTCTCATATATTTCCCTCTTTACTTCCATGGACAAAGTTCTTTGTCTCCACAGACTCAGAAGTGCTCCACTCACCCTTTTCCCCTCATCAATTCTATGATTCACCTCATCCTTCATAGACCCATCTGCTGACATGTCCACTCCCAAATATCTGAATACATTCACCTCGCTCTCTCCAATCTGATATCCAATCTTTCATCACCTAATCTTTTTGTTATCCTCATCACCTTACTCTTTCCTATATTCACTTTCAATTTTCTTCTTTTACATACCCTACCAAATTCATCCACCAACCTCTGCAACTTCTCTTCAGAATCTCCCAAAAGCACAGTGTCATCAGCAAAAAGCAACTGTGACAACTCCCACTTTGTATTTGATTCTTTATCTTTTAACCCCACACCTCTTGCCAAGACCCTCGCATTCACTTCTCTTACAACCCCATCTATAAATATAGTGAACAACCACGGTGACATCACACATCCTTGTCTAAGGCCCACTTTTACTGTACTGGGAAATAGTCCCCCTCCCTCCTACACACACTAACCTGAGCCTCACTATCCTCATAAAAACTCTTCACTTCTTTCAGTAACCTACCTCCTATTCCATACACCTGCAACATCTGCCACATTGCCCCCCTATCTACCCTATCATACGCCTTTTCCAAATCCATAAATGCCACAAAAACCTCTTTGCCCTTATCCAAATACTGTTCACCTATATATTTCACTGTAAACACTTGGTCTACACACCCCCTACCTTTCCTAAAGCCCCCTTGTTCATCTGCTATCCTGCTCTCTGTCTTACTCTTAATTCTTTCAATAATAACTCTACCAAACTACCAGGTACACCCAACAGACTTCTTCCCCTATAATTTTTACTCTCTTTTGTCCCCTTTGCCTTTATGCAAAGGAACAATACACGCTCTCTGCCAATCCCTAGGTACCTTACCCTCTTCCATACATTTATTAAATAATAGCACCAACCACTCCAAAACTATATTCCCATCTGCTTTTAGCATTTCTATCTTTATCCCATCAATCCCAGCTGCCTTACCCCCTTTCATTCTACCCACTGCCTCACGAACTTCCCCCACACTCACAACTGGCTCTTCCACACTCCTACAAGATGTTATTCCTCCTTGCTCTATACACAAAATCACAGCTTCCCTATCTTCATCAACATTTAACAACTCCTCAAAATATTCCCTCCATCTTCCCGATACCTCTAACTCTCCATTTAATAACTCTCCTCTCCTATTTTTAACTGTCAAATCCATTTGTTCAACTTATTAATCTCACTCCAAAACTTTTTCTTATTTTCAGCAAAATTTGTTGATAACATCTCACCCACTCTCGTTTGCTCTCTTTTTACATTGCTTCACCACTCTCTTTTTTATGTTTACTTTTAATTTCCTTCTTTTACTACCATCCTAAATTCATCTACCAGCCTTTGCAACCTTCATTCATGAAATTGCTGTCTTTACAGAAGTGTTAACATCACTATTGAGGTTACCCTCAGTCTGCAACATCCCCACCTCTCCGTCAGAGTGCAGACACTGCCCTTCCCATATCCACGACTCGAATCCAACTGACCAGTTTCTTTGAATCCCTTCATACATATTACCTTGTTCACACCAACAGCACGTCCATTAAAACTCGCTCATCTTTATTTACTTCTATCAGACATGCTCACGCAAGCCTGCTGGATGCTCAAGCCCTCTTCCTCCAACCGTTCCTGGGATGACCAATTTCTTACATTTCACCCTAGATTTATACACCTTCATCAATCTATTCCTCTCAATCCTCGCTATATGCCCAAACCACCTCAACAACTCTTCACCACTCTGAATTATACCCTTAGTGACCCCATATTGCCTTTTAATTTCTGCACTTCAAATTCTCTTTATGATATCTGCACCATATGTTGCTTTCAAATATTACATTGTTACTTCTAGCCTCCTCAATGTAACATTCAAAACCTATGCCTCCCACCTACATGAAAGTATTGGTTCCACTATACTCTAGTATGCCTCCATAGATAAACTTCTCCTTCTTTCCACAGATGTTTTAACACATCCACTTTTTTCCCCTCTCTCCTCATCTTTCGATGATTCATTTCATCTTTCATAGACCCATTTTCTGAAATGTCCACTCCCAAATATACCCACTTTATATTCCCTCCCTCCTTTCTCATATTCAATCTGTCATTATCTAAACGTTTTGTTATCCTTCATTAATTCTCTTTTTTATGTTTACTTTTAATTTCCTTCTTTTACTACCATCCTAAATTCATCTACCAGCCTTTGCAACTTGTCTTCAGAATACCCCAATGCGCTGCATTATATTTTGTAAGAAACTGAGTGAAGCACACCTGTGTATTATTTCACAACGTAAATTACTGTACAGTATGAAAATATAATGTTGGTTGCAAAGTGCCAGTAAAGTAAGTACAGAAATTTGTAAGTTATACACCTATTGTACTACATTATCTGTATATTTTGTAAGAAATTAAGTAAAGTGCACCTGTATACTATTACATAATAAAATTACTATGCAGTGTATGAAAATATAGTATGTTTTGAATGTATTTGAACTCTCACTTCCAGTGAAAATATGGGACTTCACAGATTTCACTCTCCAACACTGCCACTAACATATGTTTGTACAGCTTCATTTGTTATGATTTATACATGAGAGAACAATAATGTAGAATATACTGACATGAGAAAGGGAGGGCATTAACAGCTAAGCAATACTTCTGCTCACATCTGTTACCTTCACCACAATACTTCCTCTAACACCTACCACCCTTGACATGACACTCACTGCCTCCCTCCAACACCACATACCACTGGCCCAGGCATTTTCCACTCTTGCCATAACACTTGATAACTTCCTTACCATATGCCAGGGTACAGTACCCTCCACACTC